>JAJOZX010008918.1:20000-177502 GCA_023014485.1 Bathynomus jamesi | reverse complement strand
CAGGTACCGTCTACCTTGATATGCTTCAGCAGTTTCTCGAACCACAGCTTCTTGATGATGGCATTCTTGATAATGTTGTGTTTCAACAAGATGGAGCACCATGTCATTATGCTCTAATTGTTCGAGAATACCTCAACAGACGCCTTCCGAATCGGTGGATTGGACGTGGAGGACCTCGACCTGGCTCCGCGTTCTCCGGATTTGACACCCTGGATTTCTTTGCATGGGGTTTCATAAAAACAAAGGTTTATCGCCAAAAGATCAATGTTCTTGTGAAAACACAACATATCAAGAATGCCATCATCAAGAAGCTGTGGTTCGAGAAACTGCTGAAGCATATCAAGGTAGACGGTACCTGTTACAGTTGCTACCGCAAAGAAGAATGGCCATAAATTTTGGATTTGGTCATTCCAAGCCACACGTTAACTTTTGGAGAGTCTCTTTGCCATTATGACTTCAGACGGTCTTTCATGGACCGATAATGAAAAAATTATGAAAATAAAATTATGAAAAAATGTAGAAATTTATACATTAACACATATTAAACATGATAAACATAAATAAAAGTGTTTTAAAAATTGTCCAATTTCATTGAAATAGATAGTTAATTCTGGGACACCTGTATACTGTAGACTATAGAGAACGACTAATTCCGCAATATCCCAAATCATGGCATGATACTAAGTTATTTTGACGCAGGTCTAAATTATTTGCTCAAATGCAATGATGATATTAAGTAATTGTTGGGAATTGTTGTCAATATTGTTGTTTGTGATACATATCCTACGTGAAGAATCTAATGATCAAATTCCTCAGTGAACCTCTCACGCGCTCGCATTTCGAGGAAGTCACGTCGTCTCACTAATAGATAGTTTATCCATGTTTTAAGTGGTAACCTATTAAACGAACTATGTTAAACCTATTCCATCTTATAAAGTCATTAGTCTAAGCAAGATGGTGGCCGTGAATCAGAGAAATTTGCGTTTGATTTGTTCATCGTAATTATTACGTAATATAGTATACTGTATATAGTAGTATATAAGAGTTTATTGGTAGCATATCATATGACAATTCCCATAAACATGTGATGGCCTCGATGTTGCCAGTTTTTATTTTTTCCTGAAACTATTACCTTCTCATAGTTTGTTTCAACAATGCATATATTATCATCTCCACGAGCGTAAACATTGCAAGAAAAGATTCTAACTAAGGATAAGTAAAGTTCTTTTCATGGTCACAATATATACTTTATAGATGTCAAACATAAAAATATAATAAAATTCTATATTAACATAAATATATATTCAATACACATTTACGTCATGGCTTTAACATCAGTATTTCGTATAGCTTCCTCCGGTATCAATAATTTCTTGCAATCGTTGCGGCATAGAAGAGGCCAGATTGTAGGGAATGTTTGGTATTCGACGTAAGCTCTCCCAACTATTCCTCGTGTGAGCTAAAAGTGCTTCAAATGTTCTTTCATTGCGTTGCTCCCATTCGTTAATCATCATTGCCCAAAGGTTTTCAATCGGATTCATATCAGGAGAACGTGGTGGCAGAATTAGATTAATAATCTCTGGCTCCCTTTCCTCCTCCCTTCGTAATTCCCCACCCAACCTCGTTTCCTTCGACATAGCAACGCTTACCTCCATCCTCATTCCACTTCCTTCATAAACCTATTATCGCTTTACTGTCCCTTCCTTCCATCCTTCAATGCCAGCGTTCTTAAACCTAGCACATAAATTAATAATATGGAATCTAACACTTTAGATCTCTACGCATTCATGTTACTGAAGACGCCTGTCTTAGGGGAATCTAAGTGTTGAGAGTGGGCTTGAGGGGGTAGTCTATAGATTACTACAGATGACCTTGAACGCTCCAACTATTTAAAAATGATTACGCTGGTATGCATCAATTTTGCTGTCAAGGGTTTTGTAAGTGATTCTTATAGAGTTTTCCTGCTGATTTCGAATCTGCAATCCGTTTTTCTCAATCAGCTCAGGTTATCCGGCTATGGCCTCATAAGTAAAATAGAATTTTTCGTGATTTTGTCAAAGCGGAATTGGAACAGTAACATCTATCATCACTTGTTTCACTTGTATAATATCTTTTTTTACTTTTCAGGCATATAGATAAAATATTTCATAATGATAGAGCGTGGTAAAAATGATCCCAATAGATTCTGCTACATATGTGGGACGGTTACCATGCCAAATAACCAGTCCCAAATCACTAAATTGTGAAGACAATGTATAGAGCATACTTTGGAATTAAGCAGGGGACCAGGACAAAAATTTCGCCCTTCATATGTACTGCAAGACGTGCATGAAAATTTGAGAAGATGGAGCAAAGGCAGAGCGAAATCTTTGCCTTTTGGAATTCCCATGATTTGGAGAGAAGGAAAGGATCACGTGACAGATTGCTATTTCTGCATGACAAACCTCCAAGGTGGGCTTATAAATTTATTTTTCTTAAATATTTTGAAATCCTCGTATGAAACTGACATAATATTCACCATAATGTAATATTCACCATATATAGCATAATATTCACCATAATGGTAATCATACATTTACATATACATATGTTATAGAAAATACATTTACACATACATATTGTTATACAAGTTACATATACAATGATTGTATATTTTCTTTCTTTCATTCATATTGTCCCCGAAGGGACAATATGAATGAAAAAGAAAGAAAATATACAAACTCCATCGACCTATTCATATCTTACAGACCGCAGCCTTCCCTCACGAGCCGCCACTGTCTGAATGCTTCTTCTATTTCATATGCAAGTTTATATCCATGTTTCTGTGTTTCTATTTTCAGGAGTTAACAAGAAGAATAAACACATTGTTGTATACCCTGACATTCCTTCTGCTATGAGACCTGTACCCCATGGTCCTGGAATTCTAATACCCGACTCACCTCAAACCCTGGACTTCGATGATTCTGATGATGAATCAATGACCAATGACCAGTCCCAGTCGTATATACCTCAAAATACCGCTTCAAATGAGCCGAGGCCTCTCAACCAGGCCAAACTTAATGATCTTACCAGGATTTAGGACTTTTCAAATTAGCTGCCGAGATCTGGGCTCACGACTTCGAGAGGACAAACTTGCTGGCTCCGGGAACAACATTCTCCTGGTATAGGAAACGAGAGGAAGAATTCCGCAAGTTTTTGCAGTGCACGAAAATACCTCTTCCTTAGTGTACTGCTGCAATGTTGAGGGGGCTAATCGAATCCTTGGGCCTGCCATATAACACATCAGAATGGAGGCTATTATTTATAGACTCGTCTAAACGAAGTTTGAAAGCAGTACTTCTCAACATTGGAATAGGGTTGCATCAGTCCCTGTAGCACATTCCGTACAACTTACTGAGAGCTACGATAACATGAAAATTTTACTGGATGCTCTCGAATGCGACCAACATAACTGGAGGGTCTGTGGAGATTTGAAGGTAATACTAATATCATAAGTAAACTATTGCTATTGACTATGTTATTTTTCCAAAGGTTATTTGAGAGCGTATAAGAACACTTAACTTCCCCACAGAAGTGATACAGTCCAATGCATAGATTTTTTTATCTGATAGAACAAATTCTCTAAATTCTTTAAATATTTCATTTTTTTTCAGATTGTGGCATTTGTATTGGGAATGCAAGGGGGATACACGAAATACCCATGTTTCCTCTGCAAATGGGATAGCCGTGCGGATGAGAAGCACTATGCACAGCGTGAATGGGCATCAGAGAGAATTTTGAACCTGGGTGGCATAATGTCGTTTCAGTGCCCTTGTACCACCAACAAAAATTTGCTCCCACCACTTCATATTAAGCTGGCTTGATGAAAAAATTTCATCAAACCAATGAATAAGGAGGGTTCAGCATTCCGATATCTCGAGAGTAAATTTCCTCATATATCTGATGCTAACTAAATGCTGGGGTTTTTGATGGTCCTCAAATTCGAACTTGATCAAGGATACTCAGTCGAAAAAGGCAATGACTCCAACTGAGAAGAATGCCTGGCAGGCATTCAAATCAGTTGTCATGATTTTCTTGGCAAGCGTAGAAGTCCAGAATACGAGTCCGTTGTCGAAAACTTGATGGAAGCTTTCAAAGCTCATGGGTCGCGCATGTCCATAAAAATGCACTTTTTGTGGTCCCACTTGGACTATTTTCCTGAAAATTGCGGGGATTATAGTGAGGAACAGGGTGAACGATTCTCAAGATATCAAAATAATGGAAGAGAGGTACCAGGGAAACTGGGATATCAATATGCTGGCGGACTATTGCTGTGTTTGAATGCGAGACGTGCCCGAAGAAAAACACAGACGGAAAGCCAAAAAAACTTCCTTCCTTCCTCAATAAACTTTTTCCATATTCATTGTATGAATAAAAGTATTTATTCACACAATGTTTTCATTTTTCACGAGTGTTCTTATAATATTACTCGTATCTACAGTGTTTAAGCTAAAAAAATCAATAAATTTGGGGATAAAATTGGACTTATAATAAATGGCCAATAGAGAAAAAACCTGACCTGATTGAGGAAAACCAATGTCATTTTCTTTTCGAATTCAGCATGGTCGAATTATATAATATGAGTTGAAAAAACCCTCACAGCAGACAAAAATATTTCATATGCATACCAGTGTTATTTATTACGCACATCATATGGCATAATGCACACATGAATTTAAATATCTTACACTATAGGAATGGAATTGAATCCTACCAGAGTTAAAAAGTCGCAAAATATGATAGATTAGTTTGTATTAAGAGGTTACTAAGAGAAAGGGACTTGGGATAGAGCGGAAGGCAGAGTATATATTTTCTCTAGTTTCGGTTATTATTAATGTTATATGGATACATTGCCATGCGGTGTGATGAGAGAGAGAGTTACAAGGACAAGAGGAAGCCTCAAAGACCTTTCGGTCCACTCTGGGAGGTTCCTGTGATTAAAATTTATTTTTTTCTTTCAACTATCCTAGCAGTAGTAGAAAACTGGATAGAAAAGTAGAAGGCTCTCTCCCACCCTCCGCTCCCTCCCTGCCAGAGGCAGGTACGGAAAAAGGTTGAAGA
Source organism: Bathynomus jamesi (assembly GCA_023014485.1). Classification (NCBI taxonomy): domain Eukaryota; kingdom Metazoa; phylum Arthropoda; class Malacostraca; order Isopoda; family Cirolanidae; genus Bathynomus; species Bathynomus jamesi. The sequence goes on along the minus strand of JAJOZX010008918.1, from coordinate 172,402 downwards.
AAATACCTTGACCCTTGAAAAGTAGCCAAGGAAATTTTACAGGAAATGGAGAATATTAAATAGCTCTATATTTAGCTTGCTCACAGAGACACCGTGCAAGCGAACTCCTGCAGAGTTTTGTTATGTTTTAATCTTAACTATGAGAGTATTCAGTACTTTGTCTAGCCTATTTTTAAACACATTTACACTTTGACTGGAAACAACCTCTGAGGGAAGTTGGTTCCAGATATTAACTATTTTATAGGAAAAGAAATTTCCGCAGACAGAGGTCCTAAATGTCTTTAGTTCCAGTTTAAACCCATTATTTCTTGTCGGATTGGCATTAAGTGAGAATAAGTTTCTGTAATCTACCCTGTCTATTCCTTTGAGCATCTTGAAGACTTGAATAAGCTGACCCCGCAACCTCCTCGTCTCTAAGCTAAACAGATTTAGGCGCTCCAATCTCCGTTGGTAGCTTTGCATTCTCATTGAAGGGATCAATTTTGTAGCCCTTGCTTGTACTCTTTCTAACCTTTCTATGTCCTTCCTGAGGGATGGAGACCAAAACTGCGCACAGTATTCCAGTTGAGGTCTGACTAGAGAATTATAAAGAGACATTACAGTCTCTCTGTTCCGAAACTGGAACGGTCTTTTAATATAACCTAATAATTTTAAGGCCCTCTTTTCGACTTCTGCACAGTGCTTCGACGGTTTCAGATCGTTGCTGATATAGACTCCTAAGTCTTTCTCTAGATCGGTCTCAGTCAAGTTCCTTCCCAAGAGAGAGTAATCGGTCTTCGGGTTTTTATAACCTATGTGCATTACCTTACATTTGTCCAAGTTGAATGGCATCTGCCAAGTAGCAGACCATTCGCCCAACCTGTCAAGATCGTTCTGAAGCGTTCTTACGCCCTCCTCAGTACCTACACTACTTCCTAATTTCGTATCGTCTGCAAATTTGGAGATTGCACTTAGAAGCCCGACGTCTATATCGTTAATATAGATGATAAAAAGTAAAGAACCCAGAACGGAACCCTGTGGGACACCACTGGTGACGGGCGCCCACTCCGAAGCCACTCCATTTATTACCACTCTCTGCTTTCTATCTTTTAACCAATCCTCAATCCAGTTGGAAACGAGCCCGGTGATTCCTAGTCCTTTGACTTTAGCTATCAATCTAGCGTGAGGGACTTTGTCAAAGGCGTTTTGAAAGTCGAGATACACTATATCTATTGCCCTACTTGCATCGTACAGTGTATGCATATTATGGAAAAACTCTAACAGGTTTGTCAGACAGGATCTATGTCGCCTAAATCCATGTTGAGAATAAAAAATTAGATTGTTAGATTCAAGGTGGTACACAATACGTTTTGGAATGATGGATTCCAACAGTTTGCCGACAACTGATGTTAAACTGATCGGGCGATAATTACAAGGATTTTCCCTATCACCCTTTTTAAAGATTGGTGTTACATTTGCTAACTTCCAGTCGGTTGCAACTTTCCCTAACTCGATTGATTGTTTGAATATGGTTACTAAGTCGTCAACAACATTGTGGCTAACCTCTTTTAATACCCTTGGAAGAAATAAGTCGGGGCCAGGTGATTTGTATTTGTTTATCTTATCAATTAATTGCTGTACCTCATTTCTTGTAAAACTTATTGTCTCTACGGGATGGTCACCGTCATATGTAATCCGAGGACTTGGCACTTCTATTGTGTCTTCCTCCGTGAAGACTGTAACGAAGAACTCGTTTAACATATTAGCTATATCTTTATCACCGAATTTCAGTACGTCTTTCTATCTTTTAAGGGGCCTACAGAATTTTTAATTGGCTTTCTGCTATTAACATGGGCAAAAAATTCTTTAGGGTTAACTTTACAGAGTGAGGCAACTCTAGCTTCTTCATCCCGTTTGGCTGATGTAATTAAGGACTTAACCCTCCTACGTAGGTTTATATAGTTTTCTGAATTAGTGTGTGTTGAAATGCGACTTAAGTAGTTTGTAGGCTCTATTTCTTCCCGTAATAGCCCTCCTAATTTCGTTGTTAAACCATTTCGGTGACTTTGTTAACAAGGAAACCATTTGTGGGTATAAAAGTGTTCTGTAATATTCTAAATTGATCCCTATATGAGCTCCAGGTGACATTGACATCCTCACTTATTAGAACTTCAAGTGTGTGTAAACTACTTCGGAAGCTTTCAAAATTTGCTCTCGAGAAATCCAGTCTTTCACGAGTCTTTTCGCGTGTATTAACTGGAACCCTGAGGTCAAACCTAATCAAATTATGATCGCTGTTACTTAAATTTTCACCAATAGTCAGGTTAGAGACTAGGTCATCTTCGTTCGTGAATATGAGGTCTAGTTTATTATTACCCCTTGTAGGCCCGTCAAACCATTGACTTAATAAGTTATCATCGGCAAATTCCAACAGTCTTGAGCCCTCAGCATCAGCTGTTTTGTTTTCACAATTTACATTACCACAATTAAAATCACCAAAAATCACACTGATCTTATTTTCACTATTCTGCTTAATTTGTTATACAAGTTTATATCCTTATCAACGGGGTAGTGAGGTGGTCTATATACTAGAAGTAGCTGCATTACTTTATTATTTAGGTTTAGATCAATTCCCAACATTTCATGAGCAGATACGATATTACTGTTAACCGGGTGTAGGGAGTTCCGAGCATACAAAAGTACACCGCCGCCTTCCCTCCGTTCCTATCTTTGTGAAACATTTTGTAACCTACCATTTCAAATTCTCCTACAAAATCCCTTGATTCAGAATGAATCAGAGAAGAGAGAGAGAGAGAGAGAGCCTCAAAAGGCCTTGCGGCCCATACCGAGGAGGTACCAATGGCAACGGGTGCCAGGGAAAATTTTTTACACCCTCAAATAGTGTGCAAGATTTGGTCTAACCTTTTCTTAAAATGATCCACAGAGGAACTGTTCACAACTTCTGAAGGTAACCTGTTCCACGTGTCACATATCTTATACGTAAAGTAATTCCCACACACACTAGTCCTAAACCGCTTCAAATCCAACTTCCAACCATTGTTGCGAGTTGGGTTATCATTTAAACTAAACATGCTTCTAAAATCGACATCGTTGAACCCGCGTAAGAGCTTGAAAACCTCGATCAGTTGACCACGCAGCCTCCGAGTTTCCAGTGAAAACAAGTTCAGGGCGCGTAACCGTCGATTGTAGCCCAAATGCCTAACGGAAGGGATTAACTTTGTGGCCCTCGCCTGCACTCGCTCGCTCCAGCCTCTCAATATCTTTCCTGAGGGTGGGCGACCAAAACTGCACAGCATATTCCAGGTGCGGCCGAACCAGGGAATTGTACAGAGAGAGCACAATCTCCTTGTTCCGAAACTGAAATTGCCTCCTGATATAACCCAACAGCTTCTGGGCTTTCTTTTCCACCTCTACGCACTGTTTGGTAAACTTAAGGTCGCTGCTAATTAGCACACCCAAGTCCTTTTCCAAATCAGTCGCCTCGATATTACTCCCCAACAATGAGTAGTCCGACTTGGGATTGGCATAGCCAATGTGCATCACTTTGCATTTACCCAAGTTAAACGGCATTTGCCATTTTTCGGACCACTCTCCTATCCTACCTAGGTCCGCACGCAGTTCCTCGATCGCTTCGGGCGTCCCAACATTGGCCCCAAGTTTGGTGTCATCAGCGAATTTGGCGATCCGACTGACGATGCCACCGTCGATATCATTTATGTAAATGATAAACAACAGTGGCCCCAAAACGGAACCGTGAGGAACCCCACTAGTGACCGAGGCCCAACCCGAACTAACCCCTTTAATTAACAACCCTCTGCCGCCTATTATTTAGCCAGTTTTCAATCACAACGCGCCCATCCCACCGGCCCTACGAAGCGGGCCCTACCTTTACCCTTTGTATTTTACGACGCCTAAAACTTCATCAACCAAAGCATAGCGCTCTTTGTTTCAAAATTTGTCAATATGTACCTGTGTAGCGGTAACGCCAACAGATGGAACTGCTTTCGCCATATCGTCAGCTGAACCTACTTAAATATATACATATTTCGCATGTCTACCTCCGTCTGTATAACGATAACGCTACCAGATCGAAATCTACTAAAACGCAAGGAAACGCCTACACTAACTAGTCTTTCTAGCAAAGAACGCAGCGTCTCGCTGATCTGAGTATGAACTGCAAATCACCCAGAACTCACCACGGAGAGAGAGAGAGAGAGAGAGAGAGAGAGAGATTTTAAATGGTTTGTGGGTAAAGGCTTCGCGTATGTTATTTTAGTCCAGGGTAGTTTATGTGGAGGTGTTAACGTAACTTGCACTTGGGACTGTTAATTGTAAGACAACTACCATAGCTGGGACTGAGACACGTTATCTCCTGCATACTCTATATATATCTATGTCCAGTATGTCTCTATATATAAATAGATAGAGTGATCGACACAATGATAATGTGGACGTCATTGATGGGGTTAGAGCAATTATGTGCACCAATCCGAACACACCTCAGCTGCCATAAGGACAGCCAATTTTATACCTAACAGACTAGCCTGGGACGAGACAGAGGCGCGAGACTTATTGTAAGCACTGTACAGTATTATTGATTCCATAGTCACACTTGTCGAACGCTTTGGCAAAGTCTGTGTATATTACATCATAGTTTTCATTACTTTCCAGTGCATCAATACTGTTGTTGTAGTGTTCCATCCATTAGTTGTGATAGGCATGATCTGCCTGACCGAAACCCGTGTTGGTTATCATTTAATATTTTCTGAGTTTCCAAAAAGCCATAGATTTTCTGTCTAACTATTCTTTTAAATATTTTAGTAAGATGAGATGTAAGCGACACTGACCTACAGTTTTTGGCCTCGATCGATCTCCTACTTTATATATTAGGACTTCAGGATGCCCGGTATTTTTCCCGTATCTAGTGATCGTCTCCATATGCAATATAGGGGCTCAGCGATGCATTCTTGCAGTTTTTGGTCAGTGTGGCATTCCATTTGTCCGGTCCCCGCTGAGATGATTCGTACTGAGCTCTTAATATTTCAGATACTTTTGTCAGATCATCAGATAAAGCACTGTCTTCGTTTTTCAAAGGTCCGATAGTCGTATGGGTTTTCGACTTCCTTTTTGCAAAATTATAGAAGTACTTTGAGTTAACCTTTATCGCATCAAGAGCGTCGTCGTCGTCTTTTTCTGTATGCTTCTCAGTTAGTTCCTGTATGACGCAATCGATACTCTGCAGTTTATCATTTAATATTTTTCTGATGTTATCTTTACAGTTACTTAATTTTGCAGTCACTCTTTTTCTCTTTCGGAACAATGACCTATTTTGTCTCTCGAATCTGGTTCTCTTTTCCTTTCCTGTTGCTTTTATATTGGTTATTATTTCAATAATGTTGTGATCCGATATTATAGTTGGGGATATTTCTACAGTATCAATTAGGTGGCTGTTGTTTGTGAATACCAAATCTAGGCAGTTGTTTTTCTTGTGTTTACTGTTATTTCTTGTGTTAACATAAATTCATCAACTAGAGCTAGTAGCATTTTTACCTGCTCCTGGTCTTCCCGTGTGCCCCCTTGTCCTGGTGTATACATATATTTTTTCCTATCCTTTTATATTTCATGAATAGAAAATTAAAATCACCACAGAGAAAAATATTTGGGGTTGGAGAGTGTAGAATCTGTAGATCTTTTACCCAGTTTCTTACCTCTGTAATGGAATCTGAGAATTTTGAGGTTGGCGTGTTCGGGGTCTGTACATTATAATTAGTACCATATTTAATTTTTCAACTTTTGCTGCTACACATTCTACGTAACTGTTTGAGGTTCTTATAGTCATTTCTGCCATATGCCTTTCGCGTGTGTAAATAGCACATCCTCCTTTACGTCTCACTGTTCTGTCGGCTCGGAGGATGTTATAATTGTCAATTTGTATTTCTTTTTGTCAATACAGAACTCACAGTTCGCCTGGCAGTCCTTTATGTATGTGTATATATGTATATGGATGTGTATATATGTATATGTATGTGTATGTGTGTATATGTATATGTATATATGTGTATGTATATATGTGTATGTATATATGTATGTGTATATGTATATGTGTGTGTATATGTGTGTATATGTATGTATATATGTATGTATGTATATATATATATATATATGTGTGTATGTATGTATATATGTATGTATGTATATATATATATATATATGTATGTATGTATATATGTATGTATATATATATGTATGTGTATATATATGTGTATATATATGTATGTGTAATATATGTGTATGTATTGTGTGTATGTATGTATGTATATATGTATGTATATGTATATGTATATATATATGTATACTGTATATATATATATATAAATAATTGCTTTTTCACTCTAATATATATAATAATAATAAGCCCGACTCTTGATATTTTTTTGTCAGTGACACCTGATATTTCATATGCAAGTCAATAATTTTATTAAAGTCTAGTATTAATTTCTTCCTGGTAATTAACAAAAAGTTTGTTTTAACTTTTGTTTAGTGATAATTTGTTAGCTTTCAGCCAGTCACAGACTCCCTCGATTTCTCTATTTACTATTTCATTAATGGATGCAAGATCACTATTTGAGACTACTGAAGCAAGATCATCCACGTATTAGAAACATTGCCCATTCTGCGAGTTATGAGTTATTTATTTAGATAAAAAATAAGAGAGATCCTATAATACTTCCTTGTGAAACTCCATATGTAATTTTTAATTTCAAGGTCATATTGTTAGCTTGTTCGATGTTGTGAATTCTGTTGCGCAAATATTATTTGAACCAATTCGGTGCAACGTTCCTTATGGGATAGTAAAATAATTTAGCATTAAGTTTGTCATGGAAGATCGTATCGAATATTTCGACAAGTCCATTAACAAGAGAATAGAAGACTTTCTATTATTCAGGTTTTTACATAATACACCTAATATATAGGGTTGGGCATCCGGGATCCCAGAAGTAAAGTCGACAGCTCATTTCCCGGGAAAACTGTCATCGATCTCGGGATTTCCCGGTATTCTATTCAGAAGACATTTCTGAGGAAGATGCAAGCATGAACAATGATAGTGATACAGAGAATGTTGAAGACGACGAATTTACAATTGCTGTCGAAATTTCAAACAACAATGCCGATAATTTTGCCAATGTTAGGCCAAATGAACTAGCAGAAAGGTTTGAAGACATACACATTGCTAGCACTATTACAAAAGTGAGAAAAATTTTGAAATTATTTCGTAGATCGCCGTTAAAAAACGAAATCTTACAAAAATATGTAAGACTTGAGCATAACAAAGAACTTCATCAACAACTCGATTCACAAACAAGATGGAATAGTTTAATAGTAATGTTGGAAAGATTTGTACAACCAAGAAAACCAATTTCGAAAGTATTGATTGACCTTGGGATTGGAAAGGGCATGGATATTTCGGATGAAGAATTTGAATATAACTTATAAATGTTATTATCTCATCTTTAGAACCGGTTAAAATTGGATTGGAGAAGCTTGGTAGCGGAGATGCAACATTGTTCACTGCGGAAGGTGTGTTTGCTTTTATTGTAAATGAGTTGAGAGAACAGAAAACTTGTTTTTCTACCACCTTAAAACAATCAGTAGTAAAAAAGACTTCAACAGAGACGTAATAAGAAGCTCGTAGGATTATATAAATATTTAACAATCCTATAATAGCATTCAATTCAACTTGTCCTAATTTTTTACTGCCTTCTAAATCAACATTGCAAACAACTGCCAGAGTGGTTTGCCAGGCTTTTTAGAAAAAGTGAGACGGACGTAGTGATAGAAGGTACTGATGTAAATGAACCCCAACAATATTTTGATACACCACTACAACACGAAGTCTTTTCCTCTAACTCATCTTCAAATCAAAGGTCAATGCAAAAAAACTTGACTTTTTCTACGTATTATAATAAAAACCCACTCTAAAACCCATTCGTTTTTCTGTATCCACCCGAAGAGGGTGCCAGTGGGCATCGAAACTGTTGTGGAAATAAACTCTGCCTATTAGAGTGGGTTTTTATTATCAAATCAAAGGTCCTTGGAAGAAAAACTGGATGCAGTTGTGCAGAAAGAAATGGGAACCACAGAGCAGCAAGATTTGCGCCTGAGATACGACGTAAAGAACATCATAAAAGAAGTGAATGTTTATGAAGCCACTGGTAATAGAACAGAAAATTTAAACCTCTTATTTATTCTCTGGCGACAATTCCTCCAACTTCAATAGAGTCGGAAAGAGCATTTTCTGCTGTAGGCTTATTCATCACAAAACTCCGAACATCTTTAAGTGATAATAGTATTGATCATCCGTTTTTTTTAAAGCATTATTTTAAGTCATAATCCAAATAAATCAATAATTTGTTTTATTAGTCTCTAGAAAGTTTTTATCAAAGCATGTTTTTGTTCAATAAAAGGAAATTTTCTGTTTAGTTACTTAATTTATTCCAGTACTTCAACCTTATTTAATTTTTGTAATCCCGGGATTGCAAGTGTTTTAATCCCGTTTCCCGGAATTAAGAAAAGAGGAGGAAATGCTCAGCCCTACTAATATGGCTGAAATTGCGACTCTCATTTCATGACCTTCCCTGTATCGAAACTGATACTTAAACTTAAAATTACTTTCTTCAGAGTATTTTGAAAGTTGCGTGTATAAACAAGGTTTTCAAGTGTCTTTCTTCATTAGCACAATTCTACTGACCCGCACTGATCTCCAGACCGATATAACTGACAATCACTTCACTAACTTTTCATGCCAAGAACTTTCTTTCTTTTCCCATATTATAGTATGTATTCATTGCTCAGTAACTCATCCGTTTCCAATCAGATCGAAGTTTCTGTATCACATGCAAACCAGTTACGCATATACTCATTTCCACATTATTAAAAACTATCCCAGAAAATATCCCAGCCGACGGGCGGAATATTTTGGTAGTTCCTGCGGAAGGCTTGTTATTAGCCTTGGGCAATACATACTAGTCAAAATTAATATATATTTTTTTATCCTTTTTTTTTTTTACGAAAATATCATGACGACCTAACCAATCGTCAAAGTTAAATTTAAAATTTTCTTTTTTTTTACTGTACAGTCAAAAAAATTTTTTTTAACATTAAAATTAACCAACTGGTTAGATTAATTGAATGCCCGGTTAGGTCAACTGTACGCCCTTGACGACTGGTTAGGTTAAGTCGTGATATTTTTGTAGGTTTCACGACTTAACCTAACCAATCGTCAAGGGCGTACAGTTGACCTAACCGGACATTCAATTAACCTAATCGGGCATTCAATAATTTTCCCGTAGGTTTCAATTAATTTTAAGCAACTTTTACTTAATAATTTTTTCTCTCGAGGAGCCGTTCCGTGTTTTAGGGTGACAGACAGACAGACAGACAGACAGACAGACAGACAGACAGACAGATAGCAAATATATATATATATGGATATTTTTAAAAATTCAAATGTCTAATTAAAAGAAATTAAAATTTTATTTGCTGAATCGTAAATGCATCGCGTGAGAGTTCAGCCCATTTTATGACGTGTCTATGATGTCACTATCTTTCAACCAATCCGGAATACAAAAGCCTCCAGCGGCCTCATATGACCTCGGAGGCCGATGCCATATAGCCTATGATCTTCCCCGGCCTCAGTTACCCCTATCCCCCAAGTCTCGTCCAAATCTGGCCAGTGGTTTGGCCGGCCATAAGTAACAAAGTTCGCAGTTTGCAGTTCGACCGTCACAAATATTAGTAAGATTATCATGATGAAAGGTATGGTCATATTTAACTTTAAAACTATGTACAGTACAATAGTTGGAAAATTCTATATGTATGCTAAGGGATTCAGATGGTCCGATGAACAAAAAATAAATCCATGCAATACATCGAGGGAAAAGGTTTTAAATCCAATAAAATATTGTGCCATAATCAACCTCATTAAACTACAGTATGAATTCAAATCTATCCAAAATACTCCCAGATCTGAACATATCTACATTTCAGGGGTTCTTCCAAAAATTTATGAAAGTAATAGATGGTTAAATAAAGCAATTTACTTCAGTACTTAAATTAGAAGCGTAGAGAAGAGTTCATTAACTTTTGGGCAGATTTTACTTCGGCGGATTTGTTCATTCAAGATGGCGTTCACTTGAACGAAATAGATAATTCGCGACTTGGGAGATTTCTTGATCAAAAAGTGGGTAGGATTTAATTAAAACGCAAGCTAGATGAAATCGTTCTTTCTCGTTCAGCAACGTAACTCGCCGGCCCTTTGTAATAAATTAGTAGGAGGCGTTGGTCGGGTCTGGTTTCAGAGCACAGAGTTCTCAGATGATACCTCATTGGTAGTGAAGGGAAGTTTGATGGGATCTCTCGGGAGCTAAAACTTTCGAAAAGATATTTTCAATTTTACGGACGCTACTTAAGTTTATAGTGTAGAAATGTTAGTACTTTTTAGGTAAATCCCGGAATATCTAACTTAGCTAGCTAGGGAAAGTTTTATAGTTTTATATAGTAATGTTCCCTTTTGTAAAAAATGTAGTAGGATGTGGCCGGGTCTGATTTCAGAGCACTGGGCGTTCTCAGATAATGGAAGCTTGATGAGATCTCTTGGGAGTCAAAACCTCCGAATAGTCTAAGGAAGTTACTTACAGTGGAACTTTAGTTTTAAATATTGGACAGTAAATTTAGCAATAAAAATGAACTTCACAAATAAAAATTATGCATATTATGCATTACTATTCCCCATTATTAGGCTGACCATACGTACCGTTTTGAACGGGACAGTACCGTTTTGTATGGGTTCTGTCACTGAAGAATAATTGTAAGCTCAAGATGTTTATGTACTTACTTTTTCATGAATACAGAATATTACATAACCCCCGTCCCTTTTTTGCCATCCCAATGTCCCGTTTTTGTCTCAAGGAAATATGGTCAGCCTACCCATTATGCATGTAGAATTCTTTAATTGTAGGTCTGGCCAGTTGGAGGTACCCTCTGAACCAGTGCTCCTTTATGTTTGTTTAAAAATTTCCTCCTATTAATTTAGAGATATTCCTGATTGTTTCGTGCCCCACATATCATGATCAACCATCGAGCAACTCCTCTTTTGATCATTTGCCTCATAAACACCTCTAAGTGTCACACTTGAATTCGCTGAGCAACAACGGGTGATAACCCGAAACACTTTCATTCTCCATAATGGGTCAGGTACACGGGGATTGATACAGGGACCCTACACTGATATTCTTTGCTAGAAAGAGATTTTCTCTACTCACGTGACAGACATCCAATTATTACAGAACACACGCTCAGACACTCCCCTACCTTGTTAATAGACTAGACTAGCATTTCACACAGAAATGCATATCTGAGTAATTCCTACGTGAAGGAGACCTTATATGAAATCTTTGGTACGGTGACTTTGGCAGGCTACAGAGAAATGATACTACGACGAAATGATGGCTTCTTGTACATAAATAAATAAATGCCTTAAAAAAATACATGGCGTAGATTAGATTAGTTTAGTATTCATGCTATTCTTTATTTTCGCAGTCTTCTAATGCGTAACTGAGTACACGTGATAAATGTACGCATGTGGAATGAACTAAAGCTATTCTTTTCATTAAACTTTTTCCTACTTTCCCATAAATCTTCTTCCACCACTATTTTCTAATAGTAGTGGCTGGCGGAAGAGGGAGGGAGTCTGTTCTATGCTTTACTATTACCATTATTCGTGTGTAAAGGCTTCACGCATCTACAATTGTAAGCATGGTATAAGTTTTTAGTGTTCTTTTTTCATTGCTATTTCTAACGTTTCTATTTCCTTCTTGGGCTAGCCTAGAGCCTTAAGGTCTTTGTTGGCTTGCAACTCTTAACGCGCGCGCTCTCTGCATGGATTAGGCGAGGTAAAATTACGTTTCTGCCGTCCACTTTTTTTTTTTTCTTTTCCTTCTCTGGTGGCTGGGTACATGAGAAGAGCGAGGGTCTCTGTTAGCCTATAACTAACATAAATAGTTGGACCTCCGAATTGTAAATGGTGCGTCCTAACAGCAAGAAGGCCCGATTAGTGAAAACCACTGAAAACTATACTCGTATATACTGCCCTTCAGTAAGCCTCGTATATTATTATTAGTATACGAAATGTATATCATCTAAAGTAAAACCGAAGATTCAGACGTTAGATGAAGTTCAGAATACTAACTTAACATAATTCCCATTAGTTACGTTATGAATGGGCTTAGTTTTGGACTAAGTTTCCAAACTGCATCTAGATGTTTCAATTTAGTCTCGTCTCGTCTCATATCTCTCTCTCTCGGAACAAGGAGATTGTGCTCTCTCTGTACAATTCCCTGGTTCGGCCGTACCTGGAGTATGCTGTGCAGTTCTGGTCGCCCACCTCAGGAAAGATATTGAGAAACTGGAGCGAGTGCAGGCGAGGGCCGCAAAGTTAATCCCTTCCGTTAGGCATATGGGCTACAATCGACGGTTACGCGCCCTGAACTTGTTTTCGCTGGAAACTCGGAGGCTGCGCGGTCAACTGATCGAGGTTTTCAAGCTCTTACGTGGGTTCAACGATGTCGATTTTAGAAGCATGTTTAGTTTAAATGATAACCCAACTCACAACAATGGTTGGAAGTTGGATTTGAAACGGTTTAGGACTAGTGTGTGTGGGAATTACTTTACGTATAGGATCTGTGACACGTGGAACAGGTTACCTTCAGAAGTTGTGAACAGTTCTTCTGTGGATCACTTCAAGAAAAGGTTAGACCAAATCTTGCACACTATTTGAGGGTGTAGACAATTTTCCCTGGCACCTGTTGCTATTGGTACCTCCTCGGTATGGGCCGCGAGGCCTTTTGAGGTACTTCTTTTCCTTGTAACACACTCTCCCCCTCTCATATATATATATATATATATATATATATATATATATTACGCGCGCAATAGACCACCACGGCTCCCCCTTTTATTCTAGTTTCAGGGCCGGATTAAGCATTAAGGCCGGGGGCAATGAACATTTTCGGACCGGTGTCACTAGAAAAACAATTCTTTACCTGATACATCATACATGAGTGATGTGATCAGCTGACTGGGATCGATCAACAGAAAACGAAACAAAAACGAAGATGTGATTACAGAAAATGTATACTTTGTTCATTATGGGATACTAAACTAGTTTTTGTAGAAGCGGAATCCAGAATTTTTTTCTTCTTCCTCACAGTCAACCAATTATTTCAACAGTAGATTATAGCGTTTACATAGTTTCTTGTGGCCGGTCAGCATCTGGGGCCAGGGTCAAATGCCCCCTTTGCAATCCACTACTGTATCCAGTTTATTACAATTACTTAAAAGTAATAACGTAGACTTAATTATACAGGGCTGATATCCTGAGCTCTCCAGCTAAGTCACCAATTACACCTTACAGGTTTGATATTCAGTAAAATAACTATTTCGCTAACTGACACCGCCAATCGTGTCTAATAATTTTATGTTAAAGTTCCAGCTTCGAGTACTTTCAAAGAGAGAATAAAGTTGTGTAATTGGCTCTCCTATTCTGTATTGAAGTCTCTCTTATCGCAACGAATATCCTATTCAGTACGGTAACATTTATATACAGTCTGACAGTCATTCCAATTTAAAAAAAAAAAAAAAACCTAAGGACGAGATTCCATCTTTACTCACCAGATAAGTGGAATCCCCTTTCCTTTTTTGACAGCAGTTTAGTTTCCTTCTACTTACCTCCTACCTTTCTTTAAATTTCTGTAAGAAGGTAATCAAGTAAAGAAATGCAGTGATTTTTATTAAAACTACAGTGAAAACAGTCAGGTTCGTAAATGAGTAGGACACTTGTGAATTGGATTATTTACCCACATTTTACTCGAACTCCAAAATACCGTTTCCATTCCGTTAACCACATAAATAACCATAAAAAATCTGAATAAGTTAAGGCGTAAGTCTTTTAGGATCACGTGGAAACATTGAAGTTTTCCTAATGTTGTCGAGACCGAGGAAAAGCATCGTTACTCTTTCCAATCCAATGCCACCACCCGCATGCGGAGGGCAACCGAACTTGAAGGAATCGATGTAGGACTGAATAGAGTCAATGGCTATTCCGTGGAAATTGGCACGCTCCGTCAGAAGGTCGGAATCGTGAATCCTCTGCGCTCCCGAGAGGATTTCCTCTCCTCTCATGAACATGTCGTAGGAATTGCTAAACTTAGCATCTTTGGGGTCGGGCATGGTATAAAATGGCCGAACGGCGAGTGGATATTTATCCAGAATGTAAAAATCTGTATCGTATTTGGCTTTAACAAGACGTCCTAATAGCTTCTCGTTCGGAGTGCTGAGGTCCTCCTCCTCCCCCATTTCTATCCCTGCTTCTTTCAGCATAGCTATTCCCTCGCAGTAATCCAGTTTCAGCGGAGGGTCCAAGAACTTGAAATCTTCGCAAGGATATTGTTTCCCGATTATGTCAATTTCCCCGCTATATTCTCTCTGAAGGCCTCGGAAAATTTCGGTGAACATATCACCAATGACGTTCACAGCTTCGTGGTAATGGTGAATAAACGACATTTCTAAATCGAGACCGACGAATTCGGTGAGGTGCCGGTGCGTGTTGGAGTTCTCCGCTCGGAAAACAGGACCAATGGAGAACACTTTCTCAAAATCGGAAGCTATCGCCATCTGCTTATAAAGCTGCGGACTCTGCGCAAGGAATGCCATCTTCTCGAAGTAAGGGAGCCCAAAAACATTCGCTCCCCCTTCCGACGCCCCTGAAATAAGTTTGGGGCACATGATTTCCGTGAATCCCCTTCGACTCAAAGACTCCCTGAACAGCCTACAGACGCCTCCTTCCAATCGGAAAATAGCTTGGTTCGTCGGAGTTCTTAGATCGAGCACACGATTGTCAAGACGAGTTTCCTGATTTACTCTGATTTGGAGTCCTTCGGGATCATCAGTATCTGGGCGCATCGCATCCTCAATCTACAGAAGGTTAAGTCGTTACAAAAATAAGTAGTTAACTCCGAATCTGTTCTAAATGATCGACATGTTCACCCATTATTTATCTCAATGACTTAAACCAACATTTAATAACAAATAATAAACAATAATTTGATTTAATTCGTATGCTTATCCTCCTAAACAACACTGTCGTACTCAAAGATGTTCATGATGCATATGAGGATTTTCTGTATGGTAGCCTACAAACATGGTTAATCCTCTCTACTGAGTCCATAAATTGTATCTCAGAAGCTCTACTGACATACTATAATTTAGGCCTAATAAGTGGCTTCTTAGCAGTTTGATGGTCCACTTTGTACTAATGCACGTCTTTTCATTGGCCGATGCCTTATAATTGAAAATTATACACTACTTTAATTTTTTTTTAAATTATTCTTATTTATATTTTGTATACAGTACTTTAAATATTTATTAAAAATTCTCAATATATTTTTAATATCCTAATATTTAATTTTATTTCATCTACATAAAACATACTCAAACCAATTTTGTCTAATTGTTCTTTACTTTAACCCTTTAACGCCGACCATTGCCTTATGGCAACATGAGTGAGACAATCGATTTTGAGCCTTACAATCTGAATATTAGGTTATTTTGGCTTGGAGAAAAAAAAATTTTAAATAAAAATTTCAGAATTCAGGCATGAAAAAGTTAATAAGTAATGATAGAAATCTTGAAAGTGCAGTAAATTAAGGTTTTTAAATTATTCCTCAACATATGTGAAGTGACGTAATCTGCACTCCACGGTCAAGGGAAAAGAATGTATACTAGGTGGATTAAGTTAACTGCAAAAACTTTTCATTTCAAAGCTTCACACAGACTTTTAGATCATTCAGACTTTGGTATGGCCAACAAATAAATTAATTCTGTTGTGCATAATGCAGTTCACAAAAGCCGAGACTACTTTCTTAGTCAACAATTAAATCACTGAACAAAAAACAAAGTTTTAAAATTTTTACATTAACATACAACTGAGTTATAGATATGACTAATCCGAAGTGCTTGCCATGTTATCTTAATGTTTGGTTACAAAAAAAGATTCTAAAAACACACAAATATTTAATTCTGCAAATACAATTTCTACAAATTTTTAACATGCCAAACTTCACTTTAAAACAAATCAGTATTCATAAATTTCAAGTCTTAATTTTACCTTCAGAGAAAACTGTGTACTGTATTTGGATCAAAGTGCAATAAAAATTATATAAAACCTTACCTGAAGCGGTAATCTACTTGCAGAAGAAGAGATCACAAATACTTTTGAGACATGTATTTCTACATCTTGCAAAGTACATGACTCGATCTTCTGATCAGCTGCAACAATCTAACCATTGGGTAAAAAAAAATGAATTTTTGCTAACTCTTGACATGGATTAACATTTCTTGATAATATTAATTGCGTTTTTTTTTCGCATTTGGACACAAGCCAATCTATTTTTCCAACCAGTTTAATACAATTAAGTGACAATACAAAATACTTTTCAATATTTTAATATAAAAACATTTAGACATTCATGATTCTTGATCTATGTCCTTGTAAATTATTTTATAATTTTAAATTTCAATAAGAATCCAAATGAATCCATCAACAATTAATACGAGTGAATGGTGTTTGCCCTCTTCAAATTTTATTATGGTAAAAAAAAAAGGGGAGGGGGACCTCACCTTCCCTACAACATCAATGAGACTTTCTTTAGGTATGGTGCCTACAAATTTCAGCATCGCTTTTGAGACCTTTTCACCAACTGCTACAACACACTGTACTGTTTGTGCGTGACTTCTCAGGGTGAAGAAGCATTGCTTCCCTGAAATATAAACCAAATTATGAAACAAGCACTACTGTAGTTAAACTGAAAGTCATCAAATTTTGTTAGAGATAGGCCCCATATATTTACTTTGAAGAATTTATGAAGAGTTCTGAAATTTATAACTACAAATACTTCACCTTTAGCTCTACTTGTTTGAAGTCTAGCCCTTATTGTGATATCTTTTCCCACCTCACTCAGTTTTAAAGAGTTAATATTAATGTGTGTTACAGTCTGACGAACTTCACTGCGGATTAATGGTAAATTTCCATAGTTTTCTTTGGCATAATCTTCTTCAGTTTCATTTTCCTTGAAATAAAATTAAAAACAGTCAGTAATTAATTAAGATGCATCACACAGCAGTACCCGAGCAGTTCATGCAAATTTTTTTCCTAAATTAATGGGACCTTAATGAAGCATTTGCATCAACTTTACGCATCTAGAGTAACAAATGACTTGCCTTTTCTTCCGCACTACTATGCTTTTCATTTTTATACATTTCCTTCTTAGTAACTTTTTCAGCTGCTTTCTGAGCTTTCTTTAAAGCCTTCTTGCTTGGTTGCTCCATTTCTCTATAAAGAAATTTGTTGATCAGTTATGGGAAGAAGTACATAAACATAATGTAATGAAATATTTAGAAGTCACTGCAATTACTTTAAATAATAAACCTGAAAATTCAATATAATTTTTTTTCATAAGCAACAACAATTAATTTCCCGAAGCCAATCAATTTACTTAAATCACTGTAGCTACATAATACCAAATTAACATTAGGAAGCAGAATTTCTAAATACTGTATAATAATTAATAATAATAAACCCTTTGAAAATTGTGATAATTTCATTTTCCATCTTCACTTACAATCATTAAGACACCGAAATATTACAGTATACTGACTTAAAACTTAATTTTATCAGGTACAATAACTTTATCTGGAGTATGATTAACCAGAGATGAAAAGAAGTTAGCAAATTCCAGAATAAAGCACACTCAGTCATAACACAAACAAATATCCACTAAAAGCTATGATAAGCCAAAGCCTGTGTGTTAGTAACTTCAAATACCCTACTTATATTTTTCCCTTCTTCAGGAGTATGATATTATATATACTCGTATTTATTTATTTTTTTAATTTGGCTTGGATTTTGTGCTATCTACATAACTCATACTCAGGAGAAGATTAATATCCCAGATTTCTATTTATTTTTTGAGGTTAGATTAGGTTAACCTAACCTCATACAAATAACTGTGTGGGTAAAACTCTGGGTACAATATCATTTAAGTTATTTGAATTCTGATGTTTTGGATTAAAACCCTAATGGATGAAATGTCAAAGAAAAAAATTTGGTAATTATGTCGCAAATGACATGGCCAGAAGTTGAAATAAAAAATATTTTTTTCTATTGTAAGGGTGATCCAGAGAAATGGGACCCAAAAGAAACCCCTGTAACTCTTAAAGTATAAGTCCTTTTATAAAATCATATGCATCATTCGAAAGAGGATAGTTACAAGTTTGTACAGGATTGTATAGGTTTTGACAATACAAGACAAGACAAGATAAGATACAAAACAAATAAAAGTGTTAGTTAAAACTAACCCTTCAAGATGACTGCATGGACTGCGGACAGCTGCGTTTCATAACGAGCAATATTATGAGCATGAAGAAGTGTAGAAAGTTTCAGCTCAAAGATCTTTCAAGACAAATTTTCAGATGTCAAATCACCTTCTAAGAGCTGAAACTACACTTCTTCCATGCTCATAATATTGCTCAGTTATGAAACGCAGCTGTTTCCACAGTCCATGCAGTCATCTTGAGGGTTAGTTTTAACTAACACTTTTATTTTGTTTTGTATCTATCTTATCTTATCTTGTATTGTCAAAACCTATACAATCCTGTACAACTTGTAACTATCCTCTTTCGAATGATGCGTACGATTTTATAAAAGGACTTATACTTTAAGAGTTACAGGGTTTCTTTGGGTCCCATTTCTCTGGATCACCCTATATTTTGGTATGCTCTGTTCAAATATAACTTTCATTTCTTGGGCAAATGAACAGAAATACGTGTTTGGGCCATGCAATGACAACTGTATTTCTGTTCATTTGCACAAGAAATGAAGGTCATATTCGAACAAAGCACACCAAAATACACTTGAACAATGTATTCTTGATGACTACATTTTATACAATAAAGCATAACCTAACATGTTCATGTTATGAGATCTCGTAAATGATGCATTACCATAGGAAATGTGCAAAACACTTCAAAATTAACCAGAAAAGTTTGCTCTCATCATTTTTGTTTACTGTAAATTAATGAAAATATCATGACTTAACCTAACCAATCATCAAGGGCATACAGTTGACCTAACAAGTTGATATTGGTTATTTCACCTAAATATGAGGGGTCGCATGTCTTAAGATACCTAAGCACCACCACAGGCAAAAACATGTTTTGATGGATATCACTATTTCACCCTTCTCTATCACGTGGTTTGGGTTATAATGACCTTATGACATGAAGTATGGTTGAAAACCTTATGAAGCAAACTACTTTTTTCACCTCATTGTGTGCCAGAAATTGCACCCAAAGTTCGGCATAAGAAAATCAAAAAATTAAAAAATATATACGTATATAAAATATGAAAATCTATTCCAAAAACTCATCAACATCTTTATTAGCATACTTAGAACTCTAATTTAGCCAAAAATGAACGTTCTAGCTCAATTAATAACAGATATACTATTGCCAGAATATTGCTGAACTTTGGAGGCAATTTGTGGCAAATTTTAATTTTGGCGCTTAGGTACCTTAAGACGCAGGACCCCTCAATTATCTTCTGATCTTTTTGTATTAGGCACTCACTGTCACATTTCGGGCAAGTTAAGGATGGAAGAATAATGCCTAATTGATAAAACCATCCAATGCGTTGTCTTCATCTAGGGCACATGATGAATCAAGTTCTCAAAGTCGAAACCACACAAATGGCACGTCATAATTCTATCACAAACACCACCAAACTGAATCCAATTATAAAAAATAAAAAAATAGCCAGAACAGAAACTAAAACTAAGTAAGTCACAGGGTAGCAAAAAAATAGCCTAAAATTATGCTTGTCAGACCAAAAATGAGTGTTTTATATACTATTAGTATCTTAATTTTCACCATTAATATGCATTTGCACAAAAAATGATTGACAAATTTGAATAAAGCGACTAAAACTACCTCATAAAAAGTTATTTTGATTTACAGGTCTAGCCCATGTCATTCAAAACATATTAACCAAAAATTCTTTCTTTACAACATTTTAATGAAACCTCCCCTATCTTAATGAAAGTGTAAATGATTAGAATTTTGAAAATAAAAAAAAAATGTCACTTCAAGTTACTGACTGTTAGATTATCATGGACAAAGAATTACACAAAAATCTAAGCTAAAGGTATATCTATATATGGAAAGACATGAAAATTACAAAAACATGAAAACATATTCAATCTCTCCTTTTTGATAATAATTAATCACTTGCAACAAAGAACTAAAATGCATAATCAGGTGCAGCCTATTTGTGCCACAAAAATTGAAGTATATTTTCTACAATTCTTTGAAGACTATAAAAAATGCAAATTTTTGGCTACTTTAACCTAGCTTTACATTTACTTCATTTCATCTACATTCTACAAGTACAAAAACTAAACCCTAAAGAAAAATTTAGATTAAAGAAATATAAAAGATGATGATGTTTAAATAAGCTAGTTAGTTAGTTAATTTTTCATTATATTTTGAGGTAAACTTTTAAAATATAGGATTTTGTTGACCATCAATTTTTCAATTTGGCATCAATAATAATTAGTTAACTTTGCAGACTATAGCAGGCCCCTATCTGAAAATATAGGTATTGTTTAGTGGTGGACCGGATATCCACATCCGCATCATTTTTAACATCCGCACTTCTGACTGCAGATGTTTTGCGGATATTACCTCTAATAAATTATGTAATTTACAATTAAATTAGCTTATAAAGTAGCTTATAAGGCCCTCATGCACATTTCATGTAAAGTATTAATTATTAATGAACAAACAAATATAAAACCTCAAAATATAAATACCTGGTAACACAAAATTGAATGAAACTGGTTTCATTGAATTTTCTGTGGCTGAAACTCTTGAGAAAGCTATTATTTTTATCATAATGAAAACATTAATATTAATTGTAATTCTTATGCATTGCCTGCCATAATAGTAATATCACAAAATTTGAAAAATTATGTCATATATTCATAATTCTATTATATTGATAGATTAACTAAATATCCACATCCACAGATATTGAAATTAAAGATCCACATCTGCAGATGTTGAAAAACTGACATCTGGTCCACCACTAATATATAGTTAAGCCTCTGAATTTGGTTTACTAACCTTAGCTAGACTTTTAGAGAGCTAATAGGAACACAAGATCCTACAAGACCCTGAAAATATTATGTTCATGCAGGAACTAGAGCTCCCAATGAAGTAATACTAACACTATTTATAGAAATTGGCAAAAAAAACAAGATCTCAGTGTAAAAAAAATTCTGTACAAAATTTCATATTTCAAAATAGACCACTTAACCCTTTAAGCCCTGAATTTTTTGTAGGGTTAAGTTATGAATGCTTGTATTTGAAACGTTAGTAATTTGTACCTTCAGTCCTTAAAGGGTTAAAAAACTTTGAATCTGGATTGCTATTAACCAACAGACACCAAGATAAGGCTTATTTTAGAGTTGCTTCATTCCTCTTTTTAGAATTTAAGTGTCACTTCTGTCATACAGGGTGGGGCACGGGAACCAAGTGTTTTTGGAATAATCAGGAAAATGATATTTATTTTTGTAAAGAAAATATATTGGTAGAACAACATTCGTAAGAACATAGCATTTCATGTCATAATAATCATGTACCGAAAATTATATCTGGCATATGATGTCCTTGGCCGTCGACGCATTGTTGAAGGCGTTTACGAAAATTGGCCTCCACTCTTCCCAGCAGGTCTCTGTTGATTTGGATGATTTGTTGACGGATCGCTTCCTTCAATGCATCTAATGTACGGGGCTTGTCCTCGTAGACACGTGACTTGAGGTACCCCCATAGAAAGAAGTCACATGTGGACAAGTCAGGGGACCGAGGGGGCCATGCAATGTCACCAAATCTCGAAATGAGATGGTTGGGAAACAGGGGCGAAGAACAGCCATTGACGCTCTGGCGGTGTGTGGCGTGGCCCCATCTTGCTGAAACCACAAATGTCGACGAGCAATACGCCTTCTTCGTAACTCAGGGATGAAAAAGGTGTTCACCATCTCAATGTAACGCCCAGATGTTATGGTAACGGTAACCCCATTTTGTTCGAAGAAATAGGGACCGATGACGCCAAACTTTCCCACCGCGAACCAAACTGTAACCTTAGGGCTATGCAGCGGTTTTTCATGGAGTTGTCGCGGATTTTCAGCAGCCCAATACCGACAGTTTTGATTGTTGACGGCCCCATTAAGGTGGAAATGTGCTTCATCACTCATTACCACCATCATGTTTTCATTCTGCTCATAAAGTGCAAGCATTTCCTGTGCAAAATTCAGTCATTGGGGGCAATCGTTTTACATTCAATTCCTGCACCATCGCTAACTTGTATGGGTGAAAATGTAATTCTTCATGCAAAATCCGTCTAACAGTACGATTGCTGATTCCGAGTGCAGCTGAATGTCTCCGAGCAGAGCGGCCTGGGCTTTGCAACATCGCTTGTCTGACCCTTTCAACGTTCTCTGGAGTACGCACAGTGTGTTGCGGCCCCTTCGGTTTTGTTTTCATTATTGAGCCTCCTGTTCGAAGATTGTTAACCCAACGTAAGATTGTGTCACGAGCGGGAACAGAGTCATTTCGATGAATGTTGAATCTGCGGCAAAACGCACGCTGAACTGCTGTCACTGACTCGCCACTCCTAACAAAATGATCATACGCGAACATGCGGTGTTCTAACGTCCACTGCTCCATGATGGCACCTGAAAGATAAAGGTGAGTGTTAGTTAAAGTTAAATGCTATGAACCCAGGAATGGAATGCTACCTACCGCACGCCCCTCCCATTCCTAATGGCCGATTACTAGCTATTCAAAAAACACTTGATTCCCGTGCCCCACCCTGTACTTCTCATATTGGGCGTAGTGTTTGCTCCATTTACAGAATTTAGCAGATATTGTACCAAACACTGACACAAGGCTATAGAATATTCATAAAGTTTGTGACTGTTTGCATAATTATTTTTGGTACTTTTCCATTATACCCCCGCAATTTTAATAAGCCCCCAATGTCAATCACCCTTAATATATATATATATATATGATTGGTTAGGTTTAGTCATGATATTTTCGTTAAACCTAACAAAAATATTGACAACCTAACCAATCATCAATATATATATCATCAAGGGTGATTGACATTGGGGGCTTATTAAAATTGCAGGGGTATAATGGAAAAGTACCAAAAGTAATTATGCAAGCAGTCACAAATGTTATGAATATTCTATAGCTGAGTGTCAGTGTATTCACCTTCAATGTTTGGTACAATATCTGCTGAATTCTATAAATGGAGGAAACACTACACCCAATATGAGAAGTTTGACAGAAGTGACACTCAACTCCTAAAAAGAGGAGTGAAGCAACTCTAAAATATCAATGAAGTGACTCCAAATCCTCAGAAAAATGAGAAAAGTGATGCAGATACCCACATCTAACCAAACCTAAAAAGTGACTACAGATCTGAAACCAATGTTTTTGGCTAAAAAAGTAATGCACCAGATCTGCTAAATTTATGCAACTTCTCAATTCAGCACTACACTGAGACTCAGGAGCCAGACTACTGAATCTGCAAAATTCTCATGTGATACTCCCATTTTTGGAAAATTCTTGCTTTCCAAACTGTGAAAGTCTGATACAATATAATAAATTCTTGTGCATAATATTTCAAAGTTTTATGCTAACATGCTTTAAAGAGAAAATTCTCTTGTTAATTTCAGTCAAAATGTTAATTTAAACTCTCATCCTACATGTGAAGCTCAAGTTATTTTATTGACCTTGCACTAAAGATAGACAGACTTAACATCTTGTACCAAGATATCAGAGATTTTTTAAATGTATTTAAAATATTTAGAATTTACAAGATTTTTTCTCTATTTAAAGTATAAAATTTTACATACAATACTTTCTACTTTCCTAGTCATCTCTTAATTCATACTGAGTTCTTTGGGTGTGTGTAATTACCACACCAAACCACACTGGGACAAAATATTAATATACTCATCAAATCAATAATAAAGCAATGTTATATGCATTAGATGTATTTTCATCTGATTATGAGTATAAATTTTGGCAAATTTTACAAGTCTACAGCAGCTATCTGATCCACATTTTATATATATATATATATATATATATATGTATTAGGGTGCGTCAAAAAACATGAAGTTGTCACACGCATTCGCTCACTTGCAATTTAGATCCACTTAATGAGAAAACCTGGCAGTATAAAAATCAGTCCAATATATCAATGTTTAGGGGTCATGCACAGTGAATTAATAACCCTATTTATACCAGGGTGAGGCCATATGATCTGGTTTATCAGTATATATGTCATATGGCTCCACCTCGGCTGTTCTTTTCGTTAAAATACCCTGGAATAAATGGGGTTAAGATTTCTATATGAGGCTCTCAATTAATTGTTGGTTTTTCTTCCACAGGTGGTTTGCTTAATGAAAATGGCGACGAAAGGTGCTAAGGAAGTGAAGAAGCTAGCTGATGAAATCTGGTTGTTGGGGAAACCAATCCCACGGTTCCCTGGGACTAAATTGCCCAGCCGTGGTGAGTCCGTCAGAGTCATTTTCTATTTACACAAATCAGACCCTGAGCTCAAGAAGTGTATAAAACAAACTGCAACCATGATTTCCAAAATCTGGGACAAGGCAAAAACAAAATCAAAGAGGATAAGGATTTTCTCATCACTCAACGCTGGTCAGGATGCCCTGGAAGCATGCTTGGGGTGGACAAGAGATGGTATGAATGGGAAGCGATGAAGAGGAAGAAATTCAAGCAGGAGGACCAGCATTGTTTGCGATCGTTGGAGGAGCAAGATGCATTGACCTTGATGGTCCAACTGGAGGACTCATCCTCCTCGAATTATATCTTCATATGCTGTAATGTTTTAAATATTAAGGGTGTTAAACAAGACATAGTTTTCATAGTTACTTCCCCTGAAAATAATCAGTATGGGGAAACCAATCCCAGAATATACCTATGTAGTATGTAGTGTACAAACTTTGTAGTGGATACGCAACCCCTAAATAAACAGCTACTCAAATGAAAATTTGTCTGTGGTGTTTTCTCCTTCAGTGGCTTAATTGAGAAAGCGAGCAAAAGAAATGGACCACCTTCAGGTTTTTTCCCTTATGCAGTGACACACCCTAATATATATATATATGTTTTTTTTTTAAGTTTGGGAAGAACCGATTCACCTCTATTTAAAAGGGCATATCTCAGCAGAAAAACAAAGAAAAAAGAAAGGGTGGAGGGGACAGTCAAAGAGGAAAAAGACCAAGGATGACAAGGACTGCAGGGTCGAGCCCCATCATCCTTGGGTGCTAGGGCCGGGAGGGCGCATGTGAAACCTCCAGGAACAAGCACGTACAAATGAGCACAAAGAGCACGAGCTTAGAACCCCCTTGCGGGAATATATATATATATATATATATTAGGGTGGTCCAAATCCATAGGGGGAAATTTCAAAATTGTCTTAGATAGTCTCCACAAGTGTGGTTTTTGTCCATTTAGTGTCCACATGGTCTGTGCAAAATTGCAGCGTGATTGGTGAATATTTAGAGGTCGCCCCACTCTGAATATATATATTATATAATGTACTTTTTCTTCCGTAGTCCGATGGCTCAAACTCGATCAATTCCAAAAGTTTGGCTTCTAGGGATGGCAACTGGAACTTTATCCACGTCAAGGCTCCCTACATGCCTTGACGCCCTCCTCTTGGGGCAATACCACCACATCAATCAAAAGCAAACCACCTCCGACAGTCTGAACCAGGCATGCCAGAGGGTGATTGAAGTCTGGACCCGAGCGTGGATCCCAACTCAACGGATCGACTCTGTGTCCGTAAGCTTTCAAAGCTTTTAGACCGCTACAAAACACTCAAGAAGCACAGGACCAGGCAACGTGCCAGCGATAGAATGAATGAAGACATCTTCAAAGCGGACATCCAGGAACTGTTTGACATCGCAACCAGTGATGCCATGAGCACAATCATCAACGTTGAGGACCGAAATTTCCTGTCCATGCAGCGCAAGGACGTCAATTCTTGCAGCATGGCTGGCATTGATAAGGAAACGACTACACAAGAGGACAGAAAGCGATCCAGAATGGAGAAGGAAGCCAAGAGGAAGGCAAGGCATGAAGCAACACAAAGATTTGGAAGAAGCAGGAGTGTCATCAATTGATCTTTCCTCTTCTTCCCTTTTTTCGCAAGACGACGACGACTATAGACCATCGGTTCCGATTCCTTCTTCGTCTGAAGCTCCGGCACCAAAGCATCCCAAGACAAGGTTACGAACATTTTCCAATCTCCAGAAGTCATTGGAGCAATGGATCGCACCAATCTTTCTGACCGGAATGCTGTTTTCGTAACTGGAGCTGTATTACAGGCCGCGGGGCATGATCTGTCTGGGATGACGTGCTCTCGGAGCTCTATTCATCGCTACAGAGAAAGTGGGCGAGAACAGGCAGCTCGAGAAGACCTAGAATCATTCTCTCTAGAAGACCCTGTCCTTCTCCATTGGGACGGAAAGCTTCTCCCCGGCATTGAAGGGAAGAAGACGAATGTGCATCGGATAGCAATCCTTATAACATTCAATGGACAGGAGAAGCTGCTTGGTGTCCCAAAGATGAAACAAGGAACTGGAGAAGCACAGGCCCAGGCATGCCTTCAAACTATGAAATTATGGAACGTGGAACAGCATGTGAGAGGTCTCGTCTTCGATACCACTGCATCAAACACGGGTTTACATCGCGGAGCCTGTGTCAGGATTGAAGAAGCATTGGGTCACGAGCTAGTTTGGATCGGTTGTCGACATCATATACTTGAAGTCGTACTTGCTGATGTCTTTGCCTCAATATTTGGCTCAACAGGAAGTCCTGAAACAGGCCTTTTTAAGCGATTTCAAAAGGAATGGCCATCTCTCTCCCACGAAGCATTTGTCTCAGCATCGGACAGCTTGTTCGAGAACCCTCAACTCCAAGAGATGAGAAAAGAGATGCTCACTTACTTACCTAACGCTCTTCAGGCAAGCCAACCTCGTGACGACTACAAGGAGTTCCTTGAACTATCTTTGCTCTTCCTGGGGGGAAAGACTGGTGGTCAACTCTTTATCCGAGCTCCGGGTCCCATGCACCACGCGAGATGGATGGCGAAGGCGATTTATGCGCTCAAAATCTACCTCTTTCACTATCAATTCAAGCTCACAGCACGCGAAGAACGAAACGTGACTCAGCTGGTTTTATTTGTCAGTCTGATTTACGTCAAGTACTGGCATGAAGCACCAATGGGGACACAAGCTCCTCTCAATGATCTCAAAATGCTGCATCTTCTGGAAAAATATCCACACGGAGGAGCTGCACAAGCGGCGAAGACAGCTCTAAGACGCCACCTGTGGTACTTGTCGGAGCATCTGATTGGACTGGCCTTCTTCGATAATAGGATCGATCCTGATACCAAAAGGAGAATGGTTCAACACCTCCAACATCCCCAAAAGAATGGCTGCCCCCGACGAATCGACATGGCGGAAGCTGGTGTTGAAAATGATGTGGCATCCTTCGTCAC
This sequence comes from Bathynomus jamesi, assembly GCA_023014485.1. Taxonomy (NCBI): domain Eukaryota; kingdom Metazoa; phylum Arthropoda; class Malacostraca; order Isopoda; family Cirolanidae; genus Bathynomus; species Bathynomus jamesi. The sequence continues at coordinate 144,630 of JAJOZX010008918.1, read as the reverse complement.
GAAAAGGACATTGACCCTCTTTGATGCCTTGAAAGTTGGAGGTAAGGAGGAAGCGCGCCAGTTACTTCAAAAAGATCCACGGGAATGGCCAAATGACAAGAACTACAGGGAACTTAGAGATCGCGCCTTAAAGATGAAAGTCGTCAATGATGCTGCCGAGCGAGGTATTGCTCTCGCACAACGCTACAATGACACTTTGACACGAAACGAGGACCAGAAGCAGTACCTCCTACAACTCGTAGCCACCCACCGAAAACAGATACCAATACCATCCAAGGCGACTCTGATGCAGAAGAAATAATGAAGATACACCCATTATCATGTCCTATTGTCTTACTGTTTTCTTTCATATTCTTTGAGAACCAAAAAAAAATTTAGTTATTCAGTTGTCTATATGACGCGTTCGGTGGAAGAGTGATGAATTCAACAAATGTTCACAAAATGAGTTTTTGATGGCAAAGTAATATTTGTAACCTCTATTTTTATTGTGCAAAATATTATAGTTGAATTCGAAGTGAAATAATAGAACGATAAAAAAAATCGATAGAAAAAAAGTTGAAATTTTTGTTAATCATCATAAAAATGAACAAAAAATTATTTGGGTAGAGTTGAAATTTGCCTAAGTCTACGTAGGCCACCCTGACCTAGGTGGTCTACGTAGACTGAGGCAAAGTAGACAAAAGGCGGAGGTATGCGCTCTCCGAGTGCTTTCTACTGAATTACTAATGTTCTGTTAAGAAGACTTGATTATTTAATTAACTAGCCTAAATTAATGATGCTCATTTAAAACTATTGATTAAGAGAAAATTCAGTGAAAAAAAACTTTAACTGTCCCTAATGACTCGGTTAAGTAAAATTAAGTAAAGTTAAGTAAAATTTTCTTCTAGAAGGTTACGCGAAGGAGACGGATACGATATCATTCAGTAACAAAACATTGAGACAGATATTATATCATTCAGTAACAAAACATTGTAATTTTTTTTCTATGCAATGAAACAAAAGAATATCGAATCGACGTGAAATAACACGTTTTGTCAATCGTAGATTCGAAGTATAAAAGGCATGATCTATGTGTTGGTGTTAAATACTTATTACTCAAATTTTTACAGAAAGATTTTTATATGAAAATTATACGAGTACTGTACATCATAAACATGCATGATAATGATTAAGTATCTGATTACGATAAATAATTTTATTTTATTAATCCAGAGGTTGTCCCATAAGTTAGGTGTTTCGATAAAGATTGTCATTTTGTTTAGTAGTAATTTTTAGGTATGGCAAATAATTATTATTAAAAGTATTATATTAATAAAAGGAATTTTTATGCCGATTTCAACAATGAAGGTAAAAAAGTAAATTATCAATTATCAAGGGAAAACACTGAATTGAAACTTCAGAATTCATATTGGCAGCAACAGGTGGACCAACTGATGAGGAGACAGCAGCAGAAGGATAGGCTGAATCTAGAGAGAGATTCTTATGACTCAATGCCTGAACTTGAGAATCTGGATGATGTAGAAAATGTCTCGAACAGGGAAGAAGGTACCAGCAGAGGAACACGAACTTTCAAGAAAGAAAAGACAAAGCTGGCATCTCCTAAACCCATCAAGACACAACGCAATAGATCAACCAGCTCCAGTTCCAGTTCTTCAGATAAGACCTCCAGTCTTCCAGATGCTGAGAGGAGGGTTAAACGTACTATGCGTTCCTCCACTTTCAAGAGTAACAACGGTTCAAGGATGGCACCAGGAGTTTATCCTACCAGTGCTCCAGATCTTGATGAATTTGATGTGTCAAGTGGAAGATCTTTTCCTGAATATCTAGAAGCCTTTGAACGTCATTGCTCAGCCAAGTTTACCTGTGAACGGAGAGACTGGACTGGAACACTTGGAAAACACTAAGGGGAAAGTTCAGGGATTTGTATAATGCTTATGGGGGTTGCAGCATGGCATATGATGAGATGAAGGCTAGATTGTTGGCATGCTACAAGAGAATGAAGAAAACCTTCACAACTGGCAAGGTGTCAGAATTCAAGAATGCGACAATGAAGCCTGGAGAGACACCAGATGTATATGCTGCAAGACTCGAGACTCTGGCTCACCAGGCCTTCCCAAATAAAGCACTCGAGACCAGCAAGGAGTTGAGGAGGAAGCTCTTGGAGACAGTTCCAGCTGGGCTGTCACAACAGCTGACCCGGATCATCAATGAGAACAAGACCTTGCATAACAAGAAGGTGACTTGGTCCAACATTCAGGATTTGGTGGCCATGCATTCAAGTGATGGACCATCCCTTCCAAGGCAAGAAACCATTGAGGTTTTCCCGTGCAGATCCCTCCATCTCCCAAGCCTTCCAGAGAGTCATCCAGACACGAGACACCTAACCAACAATATCGAAACAACCAAGGTTATGAAAAAGGACAATGGAATGGAACTCGCTTCTTCCATTCTGGGAATAAAAATGGAATCAGAAGTCCCCAGGTCAACGTCAAGGAAGGGATCGTCGAAAATCTCAAGATCGGAATCAGCAGGGAGAACAACAACGTTCTCAGGAGCGTGAAAGAAACTCCAGTCAGTCAAGATCCCAAGAAGATACAGAGGTCAAGGTATGTCAGTGGTGTGCAAGGAAGGGACACCTTCAACAGGACTGCAGAAGATGGAAAGGAGCATGTTTTATGTGCGGTAGTCTGGATCATATGGTTCAAGATTGCCCTCGTAATCAGCAGCCACGGCAATCAAGCTCCGGGACATCACCTTCCTACCACTGTCCTTTGTGTCAAGGACCGCATCCAGGAATGTTCTGCCCTTTAGAAGACAAGGTCAAGAAAATTTGTCTCAAGGAAAACAAAATAATGAAACCACCCACCACAATCAACAACAGTCGGGAAACTAATCAGCTCCAATGAGATCAGGGGCTCATTGGAAGCTGAAGTCCAATCTTCAAGATATGATCTTCAAGAACCCGATTATCATCATGAGATCCCAGTCAAAGATGACAGAAGACCTCTCCAGATGAATACCAACCAGACCATGGATTTAGCGTCTGAGGTGGGTGATGATGCCACCCCTGGACATCCAGAATTACCCAGTTCGGAACAGCAGTATCCAAAAACCACTGGAAATGAACTGAATCCTCTAGCATCTTCATGGACACCTAAACCAGCACCTCGAGCCCAAATACCTAGGTGTAACACTGCAGATGAGGCGGTTCATGGTCCAGATATTCCAGGAGGTCATTTTCGAGGTGTCCGGTTTGCCGAACTTGAACCTGCAGAAGTGTTAACCATTGATGTTACCCTTCAAGACACTAACATCTCAGGGTTAATTGACACGGGAGCACAAGTTAGCTTAATTTCCAGTGAACTGGCACAACAACTTGGGATTCCAATAGATACTACAGATATTTCCAGAATTCGAGGTGTAGGTCCCGATGCTTCAAGGGAAACTATGGGTTCAGTCCTACTCGCAGTTTCTTTGCATGGTATTGTAATGTCCCCTTTCAAGTTTCACATCCTTCCCACGTTGGATTTTAAATATCCCATATTTCTAGGTTTAGATTTTCTGCGGGCTAACAAATTACAGATTAGTCTAGCACGTAGACGGGTTTCAGGGAAGAACACTGATGGTTCTACGTGGGAAATTTATCTAGGTACGAATGGAGAGAGTGCAAAAGGATTTGTTACCAGGTTAGGTGTTGGGCTGTAGAAGGTGTGCAGGTGAATGATTGTGGACCTGTAGAAGTAAAAATTCAGTGGGAACCTCAAGGAGTAAATGATGATGGTACCTGTCCATGTTCAAGAAATTCGGGTGAATGGTTCTATGATGGGACGGTTTCAAGCGTGCATCTTGGAGAGAAAGTGGTAGGTGTTCCAGGGATTGTAAATCTTGATTGCCCTTCCATTCTAGTCTACACTACAGGGAAACCTATTGGTAGAATCAAGGTAGGAGACATGATGGGACACATTTACACTCTAGTTGAACTCGATCCTACACCAAATCCAGAAGACACTAATGATACAGTGACACATCAAGTACATTGTGTAGGTATGGAATCAGAAAATGATGATGAGTTGGTCTCATCTTTTCTGGAATGGACACCAGAACGTCTAACTTCAGAAATTGACTTACCTGAGCTGGATTCCCACCAGAAATCTCAAGTTTATAACTTGCTTAATTCCAGAAAAGCCGTTCTTAGTCGGGGAGATTCCGATGTGGGGACTGCTCAGATGACTCCACACCGTATTGAGTTATACGATGACACACCAATATTTCAGCGACCAAGGAGATTTCCAGAACCGATTGATCAAGTCATCGATGATCAGTGTCAAGAACTTCATCAGCTAGGAATTATCGAGCCTACAACATCTCCTTGGAGTGCTCCAGTGGTACCAATTAGGAAACCAGATGGATCCATACGTTTGTGTGTGGATTACCGTAAACTGAACAAGGTAACCAAGCCTGATAGATTCCCGATGGCAAACTTGACAGACTCTGTCTACAGTCTACATGGTGTCAAGTTCTTTACCACCCTGGATTTAGTCCGGGGTTATTATCAAATGCCAATCGAGGAGAAGAGTCGAGATTATACAGCTTTCTCGACCCCTCATGGACACTGGAGATTCAAGAAACTCAGTTTTGGATTGAAGAACGCGCCTTCAGCCTTCCAGAGAGAAATGCAAGGTGTGCTGAAGGGATTTTCAAGGAAGAAGGTTCTGGTGTATATTGACGACATTTTAATTATGGAAAAGTCATTCGAGGCCCATCTCCAGCTAGTTGAAAAAGTCCTCAAGGTTTTAGAAGAACATGATATCAAGATCAAACCACCAAAGTGTAGATGGTTCCAGTCGACAGTTCCATTTCTAGGTCATATAGTCAGTTCCAGTGGATTGTCAAAATCGCCAGAGTATATGGAAAAGGTGAAGAACTTCCCAAGGCCCAAGAACATCAAGGAACTTCGAGAATTTCTGGGCTTGGTGAATTTCCAAAGGAAGTTCTTGCCACAGTGTTCAGCAGTTGCTAAACCCTTATCAGAACTTACAGGAAGATCAAGGAATTCAGTTATCCAGTGGACACCAGAGCTGGAAGAATCCTTCCAGACGCTCAAGGCAGAGATGCAAAATGAGGTAGAACTGGCTTTTCCTGATTATCGGGAAACAGCAGAGAAATTGAACTTGTGGGTGGATGCATCAGCCATTGGTGCAGGTGCTTGTCTTACTCAAGTTCAGGATGGTCAAGTTCGAATCATTGCTCACGCATCAATGACATTTTCTAGTCCTCAGAAGAAATATTCGGTTACAGAGCGTGAACTAGCAGCGATGCGCTGGGGAGTCAAGACCTTCAGAGCCTTCCTGTACGGAATACCATTCATTCTGAACACGGACCATCAAGCATTGTTCTATCTCCATAATATGAGATTAGTCAATGACAGGCTTGCTCGAACAGTTGAAGATCTTGCTGAGTTTGATTTTGAGCTTCGTTATGTTCCAGGCAAAGACAATCAAGCTGCAGATGCGTTATCCAGACACTTCCAGGTTGAGCATGAAGAGGGCACCCCAGCAATTTCGGCAGAACTCCCCAAGGGCTTACTTGTAAGATTTAAGCCGGAGGGGGGAGGTGATTCCTTGATCGAGTGTTTGTGGTATGTTCTTGTTCATGACTTAGATCGTGAAGTTCCAGAGAGTCCAGTATTTCTTCGAAAGCAGTTGGTGGAAGAGCTGCTAAGTCATCCTACAACGTACGGAATCAAGTTGAATAGCAAGCAGAAGCAACATCTTCGACTTATGACAATTCCAGGGCAGCCAGCATCACCAGAGATCTTGAAAGTTTTCTGTGAGATGTATCAAGTGGATGTTGTATTGCACTTTGGTGCTGAAAACCCTCTAATTTACCACCCTGAAGTCAAGAATCAGCGTGTAACAGAACCCTCAGAACTTCTTGATAGGGTGCATGTCCAGTGTCTAGGTGGTGTTTTTCAATTTATTGAGTGAATCCAATAAATATGTTCAGTCTTGTCCCGTCTTCTTGACTTGTTTAAATTCTTTGTATGAGAGAGACTTGGATTCAGAACCAATAGGGGCAGGTTGCTCGAGTTTGGAGATCGAGAAGGGCCCAGTAGAATGTGAAGTCAATTTTCCCACCCTTGAGGTGGATATTGCTTGTCCACATTCAGGTGCCTTTAGAGCAGTTGTCCCACTTGCTTGTCAAGACGAAACCTACTGTGCTTTATTGGATTCTGGAGCTGAGATCTCCCTCATATCTCGAGTAGCCTGGCGTGAAATTTTAGGAAATTCGAGGGATTATTCACAAGATATTCTGGTTAACATTCAAGGTGTGGCTGAAAAGCAGGTGGTAGTTTATAACTATGTACAACTTACTGTGTCACTTGGCTCTAACGTAACTATTAATGATCACCCATTTGCTCTTGTTGAAGATCAAGCTATTCCTTGTTGTTTTCTCCTGGGTGCAATTTCTTGTCTGCCGCCGGGATTGACCTGGATTTGTCCACTGACAGGGTCATGAAGGAGGGTGAGATTCTCGCTACTTTCTGGCAGAGTTGGAGGAACCCTCCAGTCATCAAGAACCGCTGGTAGTTGGAAATTTGCGTCCATGTTCATTTCTAGATGAAGTTAACCTTGAGGTTCTTCAAAAAAGTGATCGGGTGTTGAGACAACTTAAGTCCTATCTAGATAAGGGTGGTTTTGGGTATTGTCCTAAAGCTCTAGTGAGATATCGTCGTTATCTTAAAGATATCTACTTTGAGAATGGTCTTCTAGTTAAGTACGAGGAACCAGAAAGGTTTCCCCAAGTTCTAGTACCTTTTAATTTCCTGATTGAGCTGGCTATTACTATCCATCTAGAAATGGCACACATAGGCCGAAACAAGGTCTTAGATGTTTTATCTGGGGAAGTGTTTCATCCTCAGTTATATCAAGTTGTGCAAGAGGTGGTCACATCTTGTTCCCAGTGCCAGCTCAATAAGGCTTCCAGCCAGATCAGGGCTCCACCTACCCTGAAGATCGTGACCCAGGCACCATTTGAGCTGGTGGCTGTGGATCTAGTATTGTTCCCCAGGACACCTCGGGGAAATCTAGGATGTTTAATGGTGGTGGACCACTACTCCAAGTGGGTAGTGGCTGTTCCATTTTCCAACAAACTTCCAGTACCATTGCCCGTCTGTTCGAGTTTCGAGTGTTGCCCACTCTTTTGCGCCGGCCTTGTCGGTTGTTAACTGATAATGGTCCAGAATTTAAGGGTCAGGAGTTCGAGCAGATGTTATCTCGATACGGGATCACTCACGTTTGCACGACCCCAAACCATCCAGAGAGCAATGGTGCAGTTGAGAGGGTCAACCGTACCATTGGTGAGCTTCTACGGAATCTTGTTCAAGATTCTAGCTCGTGGGATTTGAATCTCCCAATGGCCATTATGACCTACAATGGTACGATTCATTCCGAGTTGACTATGTCTCCAGCCCAGTTCTTGTTATCATCCGCTCATCCAGATCCTATTCCAGTTTCTATTCCCACTCCAGTTCAAGAACAGTGGTATCCAGGGCATCCTGGTTTTTTGTCCCTTACCAAGGGGCAACTTGTCATTCGAAAGGTTGTTCCAAGAGGTAATCTAGTTTCTAACAAGTTTCTGCCCAAGTACTGTGGGCCGTTTCAAGTTGATCGAGCGGCAGAGAATGGTGTGACCTATGTCATTTCACCAGCTTATCCAGATCAGCAGCCACACTTATCCATGAGTCGAGTTCATCATTCTCAGTTGAGGAGCTGGAAGGAGGCTCCCGATTTCTTGAAGAATCATCCTAGTTATTCCAGGTTAGTTCAGGTTAGTTCAGGTTCCCTGGGCTAGCATGGAGGAGGAGAAGGATGAGAGTTTTCTAGGGTTTGAAACCCAAGTGTTCCAGTTTGTCCCCCAGGCTTTTCTGGTTTGTGGGACAGTTCGTCAGAAGATGAGACCGATCTCTTTGATTCTAGTAGTGATTCGAGCGGGTTTCTAGGAGTTCCAGATCAGAATAGGGTTAAATCTAGACCATGGCTTGCTGATCTGAGTGAAAGTTCAAGTTCTTCAGATTCTTCTGAATGCACTTCAAGTTCTTTTGACCTTGACTTTTTCTGGATTCCCGGATGAACTTGACTTTTCTGGATTCCCGGATGAGGTGCCATCCAAAGTGAATCCTCCAGGTATCCTGTCTAGCTCACCCAAACCTCTGACTAGGCCTCATTCTCAACAACAAAAATGTCACTTTGGAAAGGGTCAAGACTACCTTGGTAGTGATTCTGAGAAGGAAGCTTGTTCCCCAGTGGAGGAAATCAAGGATCTGTCCCCTATTCCTCATAGTGCTCCTTCAAGTGCTGTCTGTTAAGGTGTGATAGATCCTGAGGAATTTCCTGGGAGTCTAGATCCAGAAGGTGATGGTTCAATAGGTCCAAGACAGAGTTTTCCATGTCCCAAATGAACCTTAACCCACTAGTGATCCTCCAGAACTTTCTTCCTTGGTGGAAGCTCTGGAGAACACTTTAGAAAATGGGCAGGATGATGAGGAGCAGATTTACCAGCTGTTAGGCCAGCAATTAGTTCTCAAGAGTGGCAATTTAGCCCGGTAACTGGTTCAAGGACTCCCAATAGATTAAGCTTATCCTCAGTCAAAAATATCTGTTCAGAAACTAGGGCTTTATTACGAGCTAACAGTAAACTAGCTCATGAATGACTCCAGTCTGTTGGGAGGGGGTTGGGAGTAATTCAAGAGTTGGCTGGTGATTCTCCTCCATAAACTCATTCCAGAAGTCCTGGAAGGGAGCTACCATTAGTACCCTCTAGGCCTCTGGAATATGTTCATGATTAATTTAATTAACAAAAGTGATTTTTTTCGACCTTGTCTAATTATGTATATATGTATATAGGATTATGTATTGTATTTAAGTGATGGTACTATGATTATATTTTCGATGTTAAAATAAGTATTTCTAGGTTTAATGTCATAGTGTATCTAGTTTTTGTAATGGCTTTACGGAGCCTTGGTTAAGATATATATGAAAATAGGTATATCTTGCTGTACCGTAATGTATAGGTAGGGCCTAGCTAGTAAAGCCATGGAGGAAGCTAGTGTAAATTTTTTTTTTGAACAAAGTGACTGCACATAGTGATACTGAATACCATACCTTGAGCTTGGTTAAGTGCGGTAATTTTTGGTTTGCATGCCTCTGCCTGACTCATGCACATGCCCTCACTTGTCACCCACTTTGTACTTGCTTTGAGTGTCATGCATACAGCTTCTGGTGCATGTCCCTGTCCTTACCTGCCTCCAGTCACCCCCAATCACCCCAAATTACGCTTTCCGACTTCATGGGAGGTGTTTTCAGGGAGGGAGCCATTATTGGCTCTTCCACTCTTCAAGAATCAGCTTGAGGGGGGGTCTTCCAGGCCTTGCTCCAGTATGCACCACCATTCTTGTCTATAGGAGGGGGGTTCTGGAGGACTGCTCATCAAGAGGGGCATGGCCAGCCCACGCAGTTACCTCTAGCCTGGAGCAAGCGGACCCCACCTTTGGTAGGGATGTCTACCAATCAGGAGGTATGGATGGGTGGACCAGGGCCAAGGTACATTGATAGTGCTGGGCTAGTGAGGATGTTAATCAAGGACATTAATTGTGCAGGTGGCTTCAGTTTCAAGCAAGGAGGATTGTGATTAGCCTCTTAAGAAAAAAAAATTGTATCCAGTTATATTGTAACTAGGTAGGGTTTTGAAGGTGATAGAACCTTATTATCATTGATTCATGTATGTATATATAATTGTCTAGTGTTTAGTAGCCATGGAGAAAGGAAAACTTGGAGCTTGGTGTCAGGATGGGGAGGTGGCAATTCCCTGAAAGGATGGATGTGGGAGAGGGCTTCGCTGCACTCACTGTTTGAGTGGTGGTACTCACCGCTCGAAGGGGGGAGTGTAGTGGGGTTCTCTTGAATAACATCTTTTCTCTTTTTTCGGGGTGCAACCCCCATATGGGCGGAGTTAGTCTTGATTAATGCCTGACTAGCTCAGTAGTCTGGTTTAGTTCCATTCTGGTCAGAAAACTTTGCCTTAAATATTCAATTCATAGTTGGCTTCCGCTTGTGGAAGTTCTAGCCTGCCAACCAAATTGAGGAATACGAACAGTTCAAGAAAAAACAGAGTGCCTTGTGATAATGGACATTGCCTGTGCATAACGGTGTGCAGGTTAAGGTATTTCTAGCTTCAGGTTTAGTTTCTCCATGGCTTCACTATAATAGATAGGTATGATTGGATTGACCTCAATTCTAGCTTAAGGATGTTAGGTCCAGGGAGGTCACTCATGTTTTCTAATTGTACCATTCTGGTATAGCTTAAAGTTTTTTTTCTGTTAATAGAAGTTCCGTTTTTGTTGTCCAATATTTTTTTTGTCATTGTAATTGTAAATAATTCAAGTTGGATTTCCATTTCTTGACCTTAAGCCATGTTTAGACGCAAGCTCATAACCCATTCTAGTTCTTGTAAATAATTCGAGTTGATTGCTAATAAACCCTTAGAATTCTACCAACTAGTTTTTTTTCAGCCTTTGTCCTTATAGACTGGGGTTGTCATTTTCAAGGACTTACAATTCAGAGGGTAATATCTGCTTTTCTCATCCAGTCACATTTGGTTTACTCCACAGCCAGTTTGCAAAAATCGTGCTTGTTGGTTGCGTAGGCCCATATTCAGTTGAAGTCCTCAAGTATTGCTGGGTGCACATTGCACACACCTTTCCTGAAGCCAGGGCTTTCCAGGTTTTCAAGTGGACCCGACTCAGACACAGGGTTAATCTTTGGAATAGCTAGCGGGTCGAGCCCATTTCTTGGTTCAGCCGTGTGGGAGTCTCGTTTGCCCCTCAGTGACAGTCAGTGGAGGTGAGAAAAACTTCACCGCCCGGGACCTTCTCGTTTCCCGTCATCAAGAAGTAGCCAAGTTATGGTAGTCTAGTTAAGTTCATCCGCTTACCCCGCAACACTGTACATCATAAACATGCATGATAATGATTAAGTATCTGATTACGATAAATAATTTTATTTTATTAATCCAGAGGTTGTCCCATAAGTTAGGTGTTTCGATAAAGATTGTCATTTTGTTTAGTAGTAATTTTTAGGTATGGCAAATAATTATTATTAAAAGTATTATATTAATAAAAGGAATTTTTATGCCGATTTCAACAATGAAGGTAAAAAAGTAAATCTTTTTTTTTCAAATTACACCCAACTTCTGGAACAGCCTGTATGTAAGACTAAAAATTACTCGACTAACTAGGGAGTATTTTGTAATTTTGATTCAAAAAATTATAAGTGCAAAATATAATCAGTAATTTTATTTCATTTGTTAAAAAAAAAGATGCCAAAATTAGGAATTATCTTTTAAAACTTAATTGTAAATCAAACGTTTTACATGCTTTTTTCTCCTTGATCTTTTTAATTTACAATTTTGGAAAATAAATCAATTAATCGGTAAATAATTAGCAAGGCTCATCATTAGTCTTTTTTTGAAGCCAGAATTTTGAGTTTACTTAAAATATAAAGTTCTCTGTACTTTATCCTTTAAAATTTCTTTACAGAAATAATAGTAACTTTTGAAAAATTGCTTTGAGTTCTTAAAAAAATATAATATAAAATCACTGAATATCAATTAATGAAACGTAGCCCTTCAAAAATGAATGGTAGAAAAAGAACCAGAAACACACAAAACTGGAAAAGGAATATAGCAAAGTATAAGAGAAATACCGGGGATGAATATTTAAGCAGTTTTTCAAACAAAATCATCAGTAAGCGAGCAATTGGTCCTGCATGTAACTGTAAAAGAATGTGTTTTAATAAAATAGGATTTAAAGAGATTTCTGAAATATTTACTTCATTTTGGCGAATTGCTAACTTCGATGAACAGAATGGATACATACAAAGACTTGTTAGCAAAAATATTGTTTCAAGAATTTACAAAAAACAAGGAATAAGTCGAAAGAAATCAAGTTCTCAGTATAAGGTGATGGCTAATGGCATGATGCATCAAATCTGCAGGATAGCTTTTCTTAGTATTCATGGACTAACAGAGAGACGTGTAAGGACAGCTTTAACTAAACAGAGTAAAACAGGAGTCTCTCAAAAGGATTTAAGAGGAAAGAGTGTGCCTACGAATAAAATTGACGAAGTGAGTCGGTTGAGAGTGAAGGAGCACATTGGAATGTTGCCTACTTTTACAAGTCATTATTCGAGAGCTCACTCTCCTAACAGAGTATTTTTAGCCCCAGGTTCTATCAATTCAGTAAAAAGTTTATACCAAGCTTATAATGTGTGGATGTTTGACTACTATCCAGAAGAGAAGATTGTAAGTATGGATTATTATAGAAGAATTTTCACATCTGAATATAATATACATTTTGCACCACCAAAATCTGATACCTGCACAACTTGTGATAAATTTAAAATGGGCATTCAAAATGCGCCAGATGAGATCTTGAAGCATTCAATTGAACAAGGTTTTGAATTTCATAAGAGAACGGCCAGTGAAGCTAGAAAGTTGATGAACTCATTTAAATCAAACGATGACCCTTGTATATTGGCCATCTGTGTAGATCTACAGCAAACCCTTCCAACTCCAAGATTGAGTTCCGGTGTGGCTTATTATAAACGAAAGTTATGGACTTATAATCTAAGTATATCAAACCTCAAGACCAATCAACCTACCATGTACGTCTGGGACGAAATAACTGCCAAGCGAGGTAGTATTGAAATTGCAAGTTGCATACACCATTGGATTAGACACAATAATGATAGCGAAATTATTACTCATTTGTACGTATTTTCAGATAACTGTTTTGGGCAAAATAAAAATATAAATTTAATATTAATGTATCTTAGAGAAATTCACTGTGGCTCACTGATTCACATAGAACACACTTATCTTATCCCTGGTCATTCTACAATGCCTTGTGATGCTCAGTTTGGACAAATCGAACAAAACATTAAAAAATATTACAATAATGTTATTTATACAAAAGAAGATTATGTTACAGCAATAACTACAGCAGTCTCGAAGCGTTTCTCAGTGGTGAAGATGAATCAGTCTGACTTTTTAAACTTTGATGGTCTGAAGACAGGCATTGTTAGGAGGAAATCGCCAAATGCCAAATTTAGTAACGCAAGAAAGTTCATATTGGATGTTCAGTACAAAGAAGGCTACGTAATCTCTACCTCATACCAAACATCTCAAAGCAACAGCCATCACATTAGACTGCAGAAAGGAAAATATAAACAGCATGATGACAGTTTGTTTAATTTAGCCAACTACGAACTGCAACCAGCGTATTCTCATATGCTCCCAATTTCGAAAGAAAAAATGAAAGATCTCAGAGAATTGATGGAACTGATGCCTGCAAGTGCAGCAAGATATTATGAAGCATTATTAGAACAAATGGATATGACACCAAATGACATACTCGTAGATGATAATACCACATTCGATCAAAATGACCAAATGATGGATTACACCAATTAAGTAACTTAACAAGAGGTAGGTAATCGAATTACAACAAAATTTCTGTATTAAATTATACTCTACAGTATGTCCCACAAAAAAGTACACCCAACTTTAGATTGTACTAACTCCTCCAAAAATTGAGATATTTTGGATCTGTTTGTTTGATTTAATATAGCAAATTATTCTTTGTTAACGTTCAAATTTATTCATGTTTAAACGAATTAGTTGTTTAAGCATCTGCTTTTAACTGAAGGGTACAACAAAATGGATTGCGCAAAATTGGTCAATGAAAAAATAATGTGTGTGCTATCGATGTAATGAAAAGACAAATACATAATAATAGATACTTTAACATAATTTTAATAAGATACAAAGCAGATTTTTCTTTATTCCTTATTACAAAAGTTATGCTTAGTTTCGTTTTCTTTCAACATGACCGCCATTCCTATCGATACAAATCTGGAGTCGAGCTCTCATCTTCCCCATCACTCTTTTGATAAGATCTGGATTGTCTTTTGACAAGTTGATTTCAGCTGTGATGCGAGTCCTCAAATCATCTAAATTGATAGGTTGTGATGCAAATACTCTATTTTTCAAATGACCCCATAAAAAGTAATCACACGGGATCAAGTCAGGGCTTCTGGGAGGCCATTCAATGTCATGGCCTGTAGCAATTACTCTTTGGTGGAAGACTTCCTGCAAGCGTTCCTTCACAATAACTCTCCTGTGAGCAGGAGCTCCGTCTTGCACCCACCAAATACGATTAAATCGGTTTCCATAAGCAATACGTAATTGTGGAAGGATTTCTCGGTCTATCATTTCTAGGTAAGCTTCACCATTTAGATTGCCATCGTAAAAGACCGGGCCAATTAACGCTCCATTACACGCACAGTCCTACCCAGAGAGACAGTTTTTGTCTAGAGTTATTCTTTTCGTAGATATGATTTTCAGGTGGATGATTTTTTGGTGCATATTGACGGCAGATTTGTCTGTTCACTAGACCATTCATAAAAAAGGCCGCCTCATCTCCAACCACTAATTGTTCCGTGAATCTTTCTGGTTTTTCAAGAAACCAATGGCGGTCATGTTGAAAGAAAACGAAACTAAGCATAACTTTTGTAATAAGGAATAAAGAAAAATCTGCTTTGTATCTTATTAAAATTATGTTAAAGTATCTATTATTATGTTTTGTTCATTACATCGATAGCACACATTATTTTTTCATTGACCAATTTTGCGCAATCCATTTTGTTGTACCCTTCAGTTAAAAGCAGATGCTTAAACAACTAATTCGTTTAAACATGAATAAATTTGAACGTTAACAAAGAATAATTTGCTATATTAAATCAAACAAACAGATCCAAAATATCTCAATTTTTGGAGAAGTTAGTACAATCTAAAGTTGGGTGTACTTTTTTGTGGGACATACTGTATAATATTTCACTATATTGTATAGTTATAGCCAAAATATCTTTTTTAGTCTACAAACTTTAAACGCTAATTGCGGAGAATTTCTCAAATGTTGAATTCGTCATTCTTCCGCCGAACGCGTCATATATTTTCCCAAATTTTCAAAAAGGGGGCAAGTGGGGCGACCCCTAAATATTAACTGAATAACGTGAAACTTTGCACAAATACTGTCCACACCAAGCGGCATAAAACCAACCTTGTGGAGAGAACTTAGTCGATGCTTTAACTTTTTGGACCACCCTAATATATATATATAAAACTGACATACTGTACCTAACCAATTGTCAAGGGCATTCAGTTCACCTAACTGGGCACTCAATTATTACAGCACTTCAAAACATAAAACAAATTGTTAACAATTTTAAAAATAAGAAATTTTTTTTATTATTTCATTATTAACATAAATGTAGATGAAGATTATAGCAAACTTTCAAAAATAATACAAAGCTCACAAAAACAGTATATGTGCACAGGACTGCTGGCTAAATAGCCTGGGAGACTAGGGTGAGTCAATTTTAGGGAGCAAACCGAAATCTTTAGATTTTCAAAGACTACTGGTGACCAAATGATGCATTTTTATGTGCTAAATCGAAATATGGCTTTAAAATCCAGATTTAACCACTCCTAGATACTTAGATTTGAAGTTGAAGTTTACAAAAAAAATCAGCAATTTTTGCAAGTATTTTTTTTATTGTATATAACTACATTTTACATACATTACACACAATTAAAGACATTTTGATTGTATTTCACTATTAAAACTTAGAAATATAGATAGGTTTCTTGAACTTTGCCAAGGATGCCATGTCTGCCTTGCTCTTGTTCCTAGACATGAGCTCCCTACTGGCCACCTGGCCACTAATGTACACCTCCCTCCTCTCTTGTGGGTAAACATGTTGTGCTGCTTCAGTTGTCATCCTTACACACCTCTCTACGACTGACTGTGTGTGTGTGTGTGTTGTGTGTGTGTGTGTGTGTGTGAGGGCCATGCAGGAACTTCCATTGGTCTATCCAGAAACTCCTTGATTGCAGCAGTGGTGAGGGAGCAGGTCAGAGGAGGCTCAGCCATGCCAGAGTTCCAGTCAATAAGCTCAGAAAGTTTGGTGGCATCTGGGTTGATGTCAGGAGTCTTCCTGGGTCTGACACTGCAGTCTCCTACCTGTGTGTCCTCATCTCCTTCACCTCTGATTTCCAGTATCCTCTTCACTCCCTCCCCTCTCCTCCTCTCCTTACTGCACAGCATGGCCTGGCCTGGAGCACAGCCTCAGAGTGTGCATACCAGGCTGATCTCTTCACTGTAGGCATCACTATTCCCAGGGCCGGATTAAGACCTTTAGAGGCCCTAAGCACTTAAAAGATTTTGGTGCCCCATATATATGTAATTCAAAATATAAACAAAAATAAACCATAAAATAAAATTTTATTTTTTGAAATGAAACAAAACTTACAGTAAGATGGAAAATAATGTTTATTTTTGTATACTTCCACTTCATTTATATTTGAAAAGTTTTCTCCTACTTTTTTTAATTGCAAAGTCTTTGATCAGATCCTCAAAACTAATCTTACGTAACAAATCTGCTTCTATACTTAGTAGAGATAAGGCATCCAGCCTGCCTTGTTGCATAGTTGTTCTGTTGGTATTTTTAATATACTTCAACTGAGAAAATGAACGCTCAGCTGAGCAATTTGTGACCATTAATGTTAAAAATATACGAAAGGAAATTTCTACATTTCGGAAGGCACACTCAATATTGTCTTCTACAATTATTTTATAAAGTTCAGCATGACTGAATCTTGTTTTTACATTACTATAGCACACGAAAATATTTAATCTATATGTATTTTTAATATGGTGCTCAAAGATTTGATATAAACAAAATAATAACGCAAAGCGTAAAGTGTGTGATTACAACGAAATATATTTATTCTCTCAAAAGGGTTGTTGTTCACTACAAATTCAAACAATGAAAAAAAATAAATACTATATATGAATATATATAATTCAGTTTTCAACAGCTTATAGGCTATAAGCCGCGATTATAATAGTATAATAAATCCATGGTAAATCCGACAATGGAAAATTTCTGTGGTGCCCCCCTTCCCTTGATGCCCTAAGCACGGGCTTATTTTGCTTAATGGTTAATCCGGCCCTGACTATTCCTATCACCTTCTTCTGACTTCTGAGCAGCTCCAGCTGGTACAGTACATGCCTGGGACCCTCCTCCACCCAGCTGTGATTTAACTTGATATTAAACCAGTTTGGCACGTAGACTCCCACTATGAATTCCACAATTATCCTCAGATTCTTCAGGTTCCTACCCTTCAGCCCATGTTTGGAAATCCACAATCTGCAGAACTTTAGAGCTGTGGTGACCCACCTACTGTGACAGACTGGCCCAATCTCCAGGAGAGCTAGACTCTGAGGTACCTCTCCCAATCTGATGGCAGTGATGATTCTGTAGCCATATGATTGGTCTGTGCTAAGGTCCTTGACTAGGGTACCTCCTGACTGAGATGGGGTAGAGGAGGACCAACAGTGATCCTCATGAAGTTTGGGTTAATCTCCTGCTCAGTGGCAGTGTCTAACATCTTCCCTAGGGGCCCAGACCACTTCTTGTTGCTCAATGTCTTGCCATCCAGTGGTCACCAGGTGTCTGAGACTCAGCTCCCCAGTGTGCAAGTCACAGACAATCCACACCAACTTCCTGCTAAGCTTGGCCTCCACATAATGCATTACTCCTCCCTCCCAGCCAGTATTCACATTAGTACTGTCACAATTGATTTGCTTCGGGTTCTGATTTCTTTCTGACTCATCCTGTGGACCTGTGAACAAAAGAAATGTCATTGAAATTTGGATAGGCCTACTGATTATGATTACATAAAATTAAGTTAATTGAAATTCTTAATATCTTCCTATAAGCTCAGATAAAAAGTTGTGTTGTTATAGGTACAAGACTTAATTATTCAAAGTAATGACAATTTCATATATCTATCATATCAAAATATACAGAAAGTTTGAGTCACACATAACATTTCAAATAATTTGAATTACACAATACAGTCGACCCTCGTTTAACATCATTGATTCGTTCTGGGAAAAGTGATGTTAACGAAGTACATGTTCAATGGGGTTTTAGGTAATCTGCTCCAGAGATTCAGATTCCTTTGCCATCTCTTGGAGGTCTGTTGCATTTAACTCCCTCTCATGCTCTTGAAGAAGTTCCTGCATATCATCAGCATCAACTTCCAGTCCCATTGCCTGCCCAAGGTGGAGAATTTCAGCTTCAGGATTGCTTTGTTCCTCAAAGCCCACAAAATGATAGATCACAGAAGGCCACAGTTTCTTCCACGCAGAGTTCATAGTGGTTATGGTTACCTCTTTCCATGCCTTTACAACAATTCTAACAGCCGGTAAATGGGGTAAGTGACGTAGAATGAATGCATGTACGCCAATGGAGGCTTTGACGCTAAACAAAAAGACGTAAACCGAGCGTGACATTAAACGAGGTTCGACTGTATTTACATTATGAAGTAATCAAAATTGTCAAAAAAGAGGGAAAACACATGCATTCACAATCAAAACTCCAGCATTTGTGACTATGTGAAACTTAGAAACCATACTGCACCAAAAATGACCACATGTATCAATGGCACATTGATATACGATGCTACAGTCATATTTAGGTTATATTTCAAACCTTTATGGTCAAATATAAGTAGGTAAATGGCTTTTTTAAATATTAAAGATATTTCTAAGTTTGCTAGATAATATGACATCATTTGAGCATTAGTAGTTTTTGAATTGTTGACTTTACTAAAATTGACACACCCTACTGGGAGACTATGCTGGTCAAATAGAAATGTACATCTAATGCATATAACATTGCTTTATTATTGATTTTGATGAGTATATTATTAATATTTTGTCCCAGTGCAGTCTGATGAGGTCTGGTGTGGTAATTAGTCATACTGAGTTCTTTGAGTACCATATCTTGCTAAACTTTGCAAACTAGACCTTTTAAACAGAAATGAGGGCAGACCTCAGTTTTAGGGGGCCCCATCTATTGCATAAATAAGAAAAATAAATGTAACTATATTTAAAACTAAATTTTATATATATATATATATGTGTGTGTGTGTGTGTGTGTGTGTGTTATTGGACTCAGAATGGTCCCCTGAGGTTTTTTCATAATACACACAGACTGTGCATGGAACAAGGAACTCTTCTGGGAAAATTAAATCCACTATAGTCCAAATAAGTATCATACATTCTCTAAAGAATAAAATCACATTTGAGTGTGCCAAAATCAGTACCAATGTGTTAAGGAATGGTCAAACATCATGCATTCAACACATCAGAAAGTGTCTCCAAGTGGAAGGCCACCAATTTGAACACTTATTATAATTTAATAAAATGTGCCTATGGTTTCTGACTTTTGCACCACCCTGTATATTGAAAATTGGTTAGGTTGTCGTAATATTTTCATTAGTTTATGAAAATATCACAACTAAACCTAACCTAATTGAAATAAATTTTACATTTTGTTTGATTTTTATTGTTATTTTCTTATTAATGCAATAGATGGGGGCCCTAAAACTGAGGTCCACTGAAATGAGAATCAAGCAAGCCCAATATTTGCTATTTCTTTACTATTACACCGGTCTCCAGTAGAAAGTTTTAAAAGCTGGTTTTCAATGTGCTGAATTAAAAAATGATACTCATTTCCATCGCAAATGATTTGTTAAAGAGTTAATGAAGCTTAAACTCTCTAATGGGAAAAGGGTTGTTAGGTTAGGTTGTTTTAGGTTTAGCCAATTTTGAAGGTGAAATTTATGTTTTTCCTATGGTTTTTTTGTGTTTTGTATTAATCTGACTTTCAAAATCTTTGGAAACCACTCATTTTTGTGATTCTCCCCACCCAAAAACTCCCAGTTCCCACTGGGGATCCCCCAGGTAAAAAAGGGTAGAAAGTTTTAAAAGCTTTAAGCTTCAACAACTCTTTTAACAAATCATTTGCAACGGAAATGAGCATCATTTTTTAATTCAGCACATTGAAAACCAGCTTTTAAAACTTTCTACCGGAGACAGGTGTA
This sequence comes from Bathynomus jamesi, assembly GCA_023014485.1. Lineage (NCBI taxonomy): Eukaryota > Metazoa > Arthropoda > Malacostraca > Isopoda > Cirolanidae > Bathynomus > Bathynomus jamesi. The sequence continues at coordinate 124,554 of JAJOZX010008918.1, read as the reverse complement.
ATAGTAAATATTTACCCAATATTCTAATTTAAGCCTTATGCTACATTACTAAAAATTAATTTTAACTTACAAATCAAGTGTCATGGTAGCCTATATTGAATTCAGTTACAACTGTAAGCCTAATAACTGCACATGGCAAAGGTTCTCGACTTGCTCTTGGTAATATGATTATGAAACCTGATGAAACTAACTTCAATAAAAGTTCAAAGGTAAGCCAGTAGCCAATCACTGTCAATGAAGGGCACCAGAACTGTTCCTAGTCCCCACAAGCTTACAGTTACAGAACAGGCCTGACATCAGCCCAGTACAGTTGTCTGAAAAGAATAAAAAATTAAAGCTTTTGATGAAATTTCGGGTGACAGACATAGTTCAGACAATCCTAGGGTTGCCAGATCAGATGGAAATAAAAACTTAGCAAAAACTACAGACCCATCAGCCTCACCTCCATTATTTGCAAATTACTCAAAAGTATCATTAGAGGTAAAGTTACTGAGTTCCTTGAAGAGTGCAACCTTATAAATGATAGCCAGCATGGCTTTCAAAATGGAAGGTCCTGTCTAACCAACTTGATTGAATTTTATGATGGAATCCTATTGCATTTGGACAATAAAGAGCCAGTAGATACAGTATACTTAGATTTCGCAAAGGCATTTGATACTGTTCCTCATGCAAGATTGTTGGTAAAAGTTAGAACCCATGGTATAAGAGGTCATATAGCTGACTGGATAGAAGAATGGCTGAGAAACAGAAAACAGAGAGTTCATCTAAATGCAAATAAGTCTGCTTGGAGACCCTTATTAAGTGGAGTCCCACAGGGGTCTGTGCTGGGACCTCTGCTTTTTGTTGTCTATATCAGCAGTTCTGAACCTTTTTCATGTAATTTACCCTTTCAACCAGTTCACCCAGCCAGATTTACCCCCCCTCCCTTAAATAGGTTAAGCATTAAGACGGTTAAATAAACAAACTAGACTCGATGACAAACTTTATTATCATTAGGTAATAATAATCAGTGTGATGGCTGAAATTGCTTCCAAAATTTACCCCCTACAACCAAGAAATTTACCCCAGGTTAAGAAGTACTGGTCTATATAAATGATCTAGAGAAGGGCCTATCATGTAAAACCTCAAAATTTGCTGCTGATACAAAATTAGGCCATAATATTAAGTCAGTAGCAGGAGCAATGACAATACAAAAAGACACAGACAGAGTAACAGCCTGGGAAGATAAGTAGATGAAATTTAATGTTGATAAGTGCAAGGTTATGCATATTGGGCCAAAAAATCTAGAATTTGAATACAATATGAATGGAATTTGGATTAAAAATGATGATAAAGAGAAAGACTTGGGTGTCACTGTGACTAATGAACTTAAACCCTCAAATCACTGTACGGTAATCAGAAATAAAGCAAACGCTAGACTCAATCTCATGCAGACACATTGAATACAAATCACCCAATATTATAAAACAACTATACATTTCATATGTGAGACCCCTCCTCGAATACTGCATTCAATTTAATAGTCCTTATTTGATACAAGATATTGAAAAACTGGAAAAAGTACAGAAATGAGCAACATGAATGACCCCATCCGTAAGACAATTGACATATAAGGAAAGACTGGCGTATCTAAGCATGTTCTCATTAAAAAGCAGTGGTGGATCTACTATGAAACTAATGAAGCTTAAGCTTCAGGGCCCTGAAGCAACTTTTTTTTTAATGAGTGAATTTTTCAACAAAATTGATGGAGTTTTTTTAAGTGTTTGTTATTAAAATAAGGCTATTTTAGTGATAGAATCATAAGCCAATGGGTTGAAGTACTTAATATTGACCTTAGAATATGCTCTAATACCCATTTCATATGGCCTCAAAATCAGTGGTGGGTGCGGTACCAAAATTTGGGGGTGCGTTACGCGGTACTGCGGTACCTCAGCATGCCCAGTGCGTTACGCGGTACTGCGGTACTTTTTCAGGTCCCCTGGTGCGTTCCGCAGTACTGCGGTACTGCACACAAGAACAACACAAGTAATAGCACATATTTTCAGAAATTGCATATCGGCGATTTCGCACCTGAACTTTCTGCCATAATGGCTAAAAATCGATCTTTGTCACAGAAATGTAACACACGTGCAACCGGCTCAAAAGCAAGCACTGCACTGAGGCGTTGTGATAGGATGGCAACGTAACATGTTCTGAACGAAAACTTAACGTGTCTAGAGTTAGGCTGATGCAACACACGCAGCATTCGTCTTACTGTACTCCTGTAATAAGGTTTACTTCAAAAAAAGTGTTAATTTTTTGAAAAGTCGTGTTTGTCGGTACCGCGGAAAGTACCGCGGGAAATTTGAAATGCGGTAGCGGTACTGCTGTACTTTCAGCGATCCTTTGCGGTACTGCATTATGCGGTACCGGTTTGGTAGTGCGGTAGTACCGCAGTACCGCAAAAAATACCGCAAGTGCCCAGCTTTGCTCAAAATGCTCCTGTAATTGGTCAAATTTCAAAATTTTCTCAGGGGCTTGCAGCGCCCGAACCCCTAGCTGTATGGGCTCGCTGAGCTCGCCAGAATCTATTCATAGTCTACATTTTGGCAGCTGGATCCTCGAATCCTTCGTTGGTGCATGGCTTAATAGTTCTATAGCTCAGCCCTTAGGCTAGAGCCAATCGGAACCATAAAAAGAGATCTGAATTCTCAATTCAGGCTGCACTCGTCTCACTTGTGCATTTTAACACCAAAAAATTAGATTTTCACCTCTTTATCCTAACAAGCCCCCTCTGATGACGAAGGGGCCCCCATAACAGTTCAAGCTTCAGGGTCCCAAAAATGTAGGCAGCTCTGATATGATAGAGGTGTATAAAATGATAAAAGTGTTGAATAAGATAGATTTTGAGTCTCTTTTCATTAAAGATCACAATAACCAGACTAGAGGTTATAGTATGAAATTATTTAAGCCAAGATGTAGAACAAATTTAAGAAAACATGGTTTTACAACAGAGTAATTAAGTTTTGGAACAGTCTGACAGAAGAAGTGGTGACTTCAGATACGCTTGATTCTTTCAAAAGAAGGTTGGATAGTTTGATGTCTGCAAGGGAAATCTGGTGATGGTGTTTAAGCCCATTTTTATTGCATGAATGGTACTAGCAGAGCTGGGCACTTGCGGTTTTTTTTGCGGTACTACGGTACTACCGTGTTGGTTGGTACCGCGGAAAGTACCGCGGGAAATTTGAATGCGGTAGCGGTACTGCTGTACTTTCAGCGATCCTTTGCGGTACTGCATTATGCGGTACTGGTTTGGTAGTGCGGTAGTAGTACCGCAGTACCGCAAAAAAATGCAAGTGCCCAGCTCTGGGTACTAGTTCATTTCCTATATATTATGTGCATTTGGGTGATAGATCCCACAGCTCAACACAGGTGTTGTGGGATATAGGGAGGCAGCATCTTGGGTTAGAGGATACTCTCCGTCCTTACACACCCCATTTAAAGAGATTCCTCTACTGAGCAGTGCCCCCATAGTACTATGAGATATTAAAAAACTCAATCTTCACTTGCCCCACAAACACCTTTAAATGGGAGACCAAAAATGGGTGCACACACATTTCTACATTACTGTACAGTCTTTATAACCACACCTACACTTTTCCTCCTAAGTATATATATTATGAAGTATATGGTTGTAAATTGTGACTTGGTCCGCAATTGATATGGACCATGTCTTATTTTTGGTTGGCAAGGTACTGGTATTGATAGGTACCGTAATGAAATTGACTGGATTCTTTGGATCTGATATATTTGCATGTCAGTTATAAATAGATATAGTGTAACATATTTGTGGATAGTAGCCTATTATGACTTTGATCCTCTGGATCCAGAGATTCTATCTTTAGTTTTAAATTGATAATTAATTAGTTTTAAATTGATAATTAATTAGTTTTGTAAAAATTGGTTGTTGCCAACGTACAGGCAGTTTTTACATAGTGGAGCCACCTCGATGGGCCGAAGTGGCCCCTAGTGTGCTCACTATAAAAATTTTGTTTCTTATGTTTCCAAATCTGGAGATTTATCTACGAAGCTCATCATTATTTGTTTATGTAGCTAAACCGATATATAAGCTTCATTTTTTAGAATAATCATCATCATGCCAAAAATCTATAAGAAAAGAGGCAAATTCTACTTTTAATGACATTTTTACAAAGCTCAATTTCTGGAGACCTGGCAACTCTATACAATCCATAACAATTTGGTAGTATATTAAATTAGATTAGTAATTAGGGTATATGAACTTTGTCTTTGAAGTGCGTCCGGCATCTGGAACTTTACCAAGCATTTTTTATTGGCTCAAGTAATAAAGTACAGACACCGGTATGCACCTAAAAAACATGCTCTCAAGCTCACCTGGCGCTGGCACTGCCATCGATTACGAAGCTTTTTCCTAAAGCAAAATTTTAAATTGGCCAAAAATTAGAATGAGGTGGAAAACTCTTAAAAAACCCAACTTAAAACAAAATTTCAGCTCGAAATCTTCACTCCGACAGGAGTATAAAGAAATGACACGAGTATAAAGAAGCTCTAGCTCATGATAAGAGTAATCGTACATAAAAGTGTTTACAAGTCTACAAAAAACCAAAGTTTACAATAATAAAAAGCGTCACAAACTTATTTTTCTTCTTATAATTTATTTACGAAATCAATATTTATAATAATAATAATAATGATATTGATACTAGATTTTAAATGCAACTTGAAAATTTAGTCTCACTGGCTTTGTATGGGAAGCTCAAAAGTTTCATGGCAGTTGCATTTTCCTAAATTTATAGGCCCACTGGCTCTCCCTCAATTTCACAAAAATGTATGAAATTTTATACAAGCGTGGCCTCACTAGATATAGGTAGTGTGTGAATTCGGTTGAACACTGAACAACAATTCTCAACAGTTGCATTCCCGTGATACCCTTCTAAATTTAAGGCAGCTTGTGTTCACATAGATAAATTGCCAGCTGAAAGAGATTCAACAGTCTTCTCGTCTGTGTCTGGTCGAGTGGTCGAGTGCTCTCCCGACCACTCGGCATTAAGTGGTCACACGTCTCCTCCGCCTAACAGGGACAACAAAACTGACCTCTTCGAGTCAGGCAATGTGCGAATCAAGGGAGCTAGAGATGAGGATGAGAGCGTTGAAGTATTCACATGAATTCGCTCTTTAGGAAGCAGGCGGCTGAGGACTCGGATTCAAACCTGGATGCGGATCCTCCAAACGACGTCTTTTTGGTGAGAACAATTGGTGTTTCCTGTACGTTCATCTATTGTTTAAGGGCTTTCTTGGCTTTAAACGCCTCTCCATTTGGTAAATTACTTATCAAGGGCATAAAATTTAGCTTTATATAATTTATTCGTCTTGGCTAACTTTGATAGGCAGAGTGGGTTCATGTTTTCAGAGGTTTTGCTTGTTTTGGTATTATTCTACTATTACACCCGTCTAACGTCCAGCAATTATTATATGTTCATTAGGTAGATTTTTTAATTCTAAGACACTTTTCTTCTATAGCATTTTCGTCGCAAATGCTTCGTTTTCGAGATATAAACGTTTTTTTGGTGTGTATCTAGTGTGTGTTTGTACGTTCGTTTGTGTATTCGTACGTTCGTTTGTGTGTTCGTTTGTGTTGACGTCACATGTCTGCCCAATCAGAGCGCTCCATCCATTTCGAATTTGAATTAGTTTGCTACCGGAATGGCTTCGTGTGAGACGTGCTTGTTCGATTATTACCGCTGTATTGTCGCTTTCTATGAAAATTTAGAAAAAAGTGTTGAGTTTCTGCGTGCTCAGTGTTCTATCGACAGTAGTGAAGTGTCCACATTGTAAAACGGAGTGTACATATCGTCAAGACCAGAAACTGTGGCGTTGTAGATAGGTTAGGCTAGGATAGGTTAGGATAGGTTAGGAAGGTTAGGTCAATTTTGAAGGTGAAATTTATGTTTTTCCTATGGTTTTTGATGTGTTTTGAACGAATCTGACCTTCAGAACCGTCGGAAATGACTCGTTTTCTGTGATTTTCCCCACATTGCCAGCTGGTGGGGGGGAGGGGGTTATTTCAAAAACGAGTCATTTCCGACAGTTTTGAAGGTCAGATTCGTTCAAAACACATCAAAAACCATAGGAAAAACATAAATTTCACCTCGAAAGGGAAACGGGTGTAATACTGGACATTTACCCTTGTTTTTACTACCAACTCTATCTTTCCCCACACTTTTTCCCTACAGCGTTGTTTTAACTGCTTTCGATTCGGCCATGGCTCCTTCACCTGTCATTACAAAATGCGACGTGCCAGCCAGTAGCGCCTACAGGATTTTTTGCCAGGGCGGGGGGCACTTCCACTACGTTATCTGCATATACGAGGGTATGTTGAAAAGTAATGCCTCCACTCAAATAAATTTTAAGCGGGTTGAAGTATTTTATCGAAACAAAAGCAGATATGTACCATGGAGTTTATTCTTCAAAACGATGCATTTACTTTCTGTAAAATCACCCTCTATCTCGATATACTGTATTTACGCCAACGATAAATGAGTTTTTAAAATCCATCCCGGTAAAATTCGGAGCTTTGACTACGAAACCAAAATTTCACAGCGACCTTGACTTCTTCATCAGACTCGAAGCGATTTCCACGGAGATGTTCTTTAAGTTTAGGAAAGAGGTGAAAATCGCATGGTGCTAAATCGGGGCTATATGGTGGATGTGGCAAGACGGTAAATTGCAGATCCTCAATTGCTTCTCGAGTTTGAAAACTGGTGTGAGGCCGTGCGTTGTCATAATGAACAGTGACTGCGTTTTTGTGGGTGCGAACCCTCCTGATCCGTTTTTTCAACTTTTTCAGAGTTTCAATATAACGCGCGGAGTTGATTGCTGTCCCTCTTTCCGTAAAGTCTTCGAGAACAACACCATTGATATCCCAAAAAACAGTCATCACTTTTCCAGCCGAATTTTTAACTTTGAATATTTTTTTTGCGGTAGTATGTTAAATTCAACGATATGAATGGGAGTGACTAGATAGATTGATCACTGTCTCATTAATAATAACTTAAATGAACGTATTGTTAATGTTCATATTTTGCATGTTTTCCTTCTCTCAGATCATAGACCACTGAAACTAGTAACTAGTAAATAAAACACGACATAATAACTCTTCAGGCAGAAATGAGCGCATTAACTCGGTTAACCCTTTAGTGCCCAGTGTCACTAAATTGCTTCTCAAATGATCCCCCACTTTAAACTTGTTGATAAGTAATATAATGATATAACAGCCATACTAAGGGAAGCAGGAAGGCTTTGAATTAAATCGTTCAATTGTCATACTAAAGTTATTCCTTGATGGAATGATTTTATCAGACATGGGGTAATTGTAATTGACTGTAATTAATTACATTTTTTCATGTAATTGGCAAGTAATTGTAATTGATTACCTAAAATGTAATTATAATCGTAATTAATTACATTGGGAAACCAAGGTAATTGATACAATTACATTCAATTACTTTCAAATACATGAATATTAAAGTTAATGGGTCATACTTATAGTTTAAACTACTTGCTCATCATGTCTCAGGGAGCTTTCTTTTGAAATAAAATGCTATTCTTTTTATTTGAAATAAAATGTTCCAGTTATTTCAAAAGTTCCTAATTAAAGTGCTAGTTTTTGGCCCTTATTATTTTTCTAAAATAATGCCAATTCTTTTGTCTTATATTAGTATTTTTTGGGTGCCTTATCTTTGGTTTCATTAGACCATATCACATACATATGTCCATAGCAAGAACTGCTTGATGAAAAATACAGTCCCGTGCAATGTTAAAAAAAAGTACATTTTATTAACCTAATAGTAATATTATCTAGTTTTCATTCAAAATAATGGCCAAAACGGAAAATGGAATTGAAATACCTCAGTAAAAAAGCATGACAAATCAAATAGTATGTATTTATGAAAAAAAATGCAATTCTTTGTAAATGTAATTGTAATTGTAATTAATTACTTTACTAAGTAATTGTAACTGTAATTATTTCACCATCTACAGTAATTGTAATTGAGAATATGTCAAGTAATTGTAATTAATTACACTGACCAAGTAATTGCCCCATGCCTGGATTTTATAGCTCCCCTGAAAAGGTAATCAAAGAATGTTTACGATATAAGGTGTTTCCTTGGTCGTCCGAGAATAGGACCAGTTTACATGAATATGAGTAGAAGTAGGGCTCACTATAACGCAGCCATAAGACTATGGAAACAGGAAGAAGACTCCATTCGAGCCTGAAAAGCCTGTAAGGCTAATTTAAATAATAATAATAATAATAATAATAATAGCAAATCCTGGAAATCTGTCAAGAAAGAAACGGGTGTTGAGAATGCCATCCCATCAAGGGCGTCGATTGCTCTAAAACAGTGGTGGGGACACTCCCCTTCAAACAGCGAATCAAACAATACTCTGAGTAGCTGTTGCTACAAATGCTACGCGCAATTATTAAAATGCAAATTGACTGCTAAATTCCATGATAAATATACACTGGTGTTCATAACAATAATGCGCCCCCCCCCCACGCAATCGACGCCCATGCATCCCATCAAAATAAACAGGAAGAAGACCATTCGAGCATCAAAAGCCTGTAAGGCTAATTAAATAATAATAATAGCAAATCCTGGAAATCTGTCAAAAAGAAACGGGTGTTGAGAATGCCATCCCATCAGGGGCGTCGATTGCTTAAAACAGTGGTGGGGACACTTCACCTTCAAACAGCGAATCAAACAATACTCTGAGTAGCTGTTGCTACAAATGCTACGTGCAATTATTAAGATGCAAATTGACTGCTAAATTCCATGATAAATATACACTGGTGTTCATGACAATAATGCGTCCCCCCCCCCCCGCAATGGACGCCCATGCATCCCATCAACAATTGATTGAATGTCTGGGGAGGTAGAAATAACTAAGTTGTGGAGAACGAAGTACTGAGATATCTTTAACCCTTTCATATCCGATTTACGTTTACTTTTCATGCCAAAGCGTAACTTATGTTATATCTCCATAAGAACTAAAATATCATAAAATTTGATGGTCACATTTGCCCCCCTTCGGCATGAAAAAGGTTAACAGCATGGGGAGAGTTAATCTTAATGTAAGCTGCAATGAAACGACATCAGGAGGGGCCAGTGAAAATACGGGGACTTCAGTGCTTGAAATTAAGTCTGATTAAAGTGCTGAAGACAGGCGCCTCATCAGGGATAGATGACCTGTCGAATGAGCATTTAAAGTATGCTAATGATGTGATAATTTTTCATTACTATCTCATTACTGTCTCATTACTGTTTTCAGCCATTCTTGCGCACAGTTATATTCTACAGAATTTAATTGATTTTGTCGTGGGAAAATTAGAGAACCCACCTGGATTTGACTCTGGAAGCAGTTTTCCTATGGTAGGAATCCATTTCTACTGGCTAGCCACGAAGTACACGCAGACTGAGTAGACTGGAAGGCAGGAGATGAAACTGTACTCAAAGCTCTTTTCCCAAGCAGTGTACTGGACATCAAACGAGCAAGGACCATTCACAAAATCATCAAGCAGGAAGAGCATGACCACCACAGTGTATTCAAGCAATGGAAAGCAAACAGTATATGCTGGAATGCAGAGCTGTGACTAGCCCCGCTAAAACTAGCGGCGCTAAAAAGCGCATTTACCAGCGCCGCTAGTTTTTTAAATAAAAATTAACGCTATGCGCGAGCGCTAATTTTTATTTAAAAAATGAATTTAAAGTCCTTCTATTCCATACGAGTTTGAACGTTTCAAACATGTATGAACATGTATGCTGGCGGCGGTTCCCTCATTCTGCATTGCTTGCTTGTCAGTTATTAGTCATACAGCGGAAGTCACGGAGTGTGGTTGTGTTTCTCTCCCGCTCGATTTTTTCATTACGTTTATGAAAGGATGGCGTCTTCTGCTGACCAGCAAATAGAAGAAGTTAAAAATCCGCGGCTTTACATTGAAAAGTATTTTGAGTTTGTTTGACAGAACTGCGAAAAATAACAACAGTTTTAATTTCAAGTGGTGTAAGTTATGTTTACCCAAGAACAAAGTAATCAGCGTCAATAAAGTCGAAAAGGTCCTCGTTGTCCGATTCAAATTTTGAAAAACTGTTGTTACTAAAATTAAATAAATAATTGTCCTAGGTCGTTGTAATAAAGTACTACTGAAACAAGTTGATACCTAAATTAGCTTGATTATATTGTATTGTTTTTTTATACTTGATTTGAATAATTACAAATATATTACTTGAAATACTTCTGTTGTATATATGATATATCAAATAAATAAAAGAAATGTATTGTTTTCTATGGTATTAGGTATTTTTTATTTGTTATAGCTAGATTTAAATAAATATACTGGATTTAAATAAATAAAAAGTTTTGTTACACTGGATTTAAATAAATAAAAAGCTTTGGTTCTATAGTATAATTGTTTCATTTAAACGTTCTTTTTGACAATATTACTGCATAGAAGTGTAACTAACATAATAGGTATTTTTTATTTGTTATAGCTAATATTGAAAACTAGCGCTAGCGTCGCTAAATTTTGAAATGACTAGCGTTAGCGCTAGCGCCGCTATTATTTTGCCTCGCTAGCGGCGCTAGTTTTCATGAGTAGCGCGCACAGCTTTGCTGGAATGCTAAGGAGTGGGTGCAAGAAAAAGATGTTCAGGCAGAAAAGGAAGAGAAAGGACTTCAGGATAAACAAGAATGAACAGGAATATAAAAAAAACAGTACAGGCAAGACCTATGCTACTGAAAATTAATTCAAGAATTTTTTCTTGACTTCAAAATATTACTAAATTTAGTAAACCTTATTCAAGTGTATGACTTTTTATCTAGTCTTATTCCCTGTGATAAACAAATGTGGAACTGATCTCCCAATCATGTACTATGACTGATATTTAATTATTTATCGAAAGCAAACTAGAAAATTAAGTTTTCCAGTTTTATTTATAACTTGATTTAATAGAACAACTTGAAACTCCCATTTCTAGACTTGAACAACAAACCTTAACAGTAATTACTTACAATTTATTTTGGAGGGTCTAGACAATAAGAAACTTTAATCTTAAATTAAATGATGATGGGGTTAATAAGGTTAGTTATGATAATGAGCATAAAGATGATTTATATACAAAACACTAGAATTCTAAATAACTTGATCTTAAACTTTGGAGAGTCTTAACTTTCTAGATTTTGAGTGTATTGTATTCACTGGAATTCTTCTCGATTGTTTATTTCTTAATTTATTTGGACAAGGCAACATGTACAGGCACTTAATGAATTCACACTGGCAATGCTTCAAGTAATTTGGACTCATGCACAACACTGGATTTTCTGCCTAGAAGGAGCACTTAAGTTCTGAGTCCTTAGTGTTAACTTCAGTAGTGCTAAGCTTCAGTAATGGACTCTGATCTTGCCTTTTCTTGAGTTCAACAGGGACTATCAGGGCTAAATACTGAACTAGGTTTTAACACTAGCTCAGAGCTGTTTCTAGCAAGATGCCCTATTAAATGATTTGAGCACTTTTGCATGAATTACAGTATCTGCCTATGCCTGACTAGATTGGCTTAATTAACACTCTTAACTAGAGGCTGCGAAAGCTGAGTGGCTGGAAAGAGAAAAAATACAGGAATTTAAAAATAAAAGGACTCAAGAAATAAAATCAGCAAAACCCTAAAGTTTATATCACACTCATAAGCGGATATACAGTATAGAATATAGATAGACTAGACACCTGCCTACTTGCCTAGGGGGAGCAAATTTTGTCGTATCCCAACATAAATAGGGCAAAGAAAACGAAAAATAGAAAATAACTAACTTATAAGCACTAACAAATTAAATGGATTCACAAACAAGTTCTAAAATAAAAAAGAACAGCAGCTTCTAATAGCAAACTTTCGATATCAAATGGAAAACTATAAGCCACTGTGATGGCAACTTCCCTGCCTAGGGCGGCAAAATGCTAAGTACGCCCCTGAATTCACACTCCTTGTCAAAAATATATATGAAAACAGTCTATCCAGCGATAACTGCAGGCCTGTTGCTGTTATCTCCTGCTTCTCAAAATTACTTGAGAAACTTTTGCTTCGCCGACTCATGATTATTATTTATGGACACCTCTTATTCAGTTTGGTTTTAAAAGGTCCCATTCAACTGTCCTGTGTATCTATGTTTTGAAGGAGAGTGTATTTAAATATACTGTCAGTAATTCAACTATTTATAGTTGTCTTTTGCGAGAAGTAAAGCATATGGTAGAGTGAATTACAATATTCTGTTTTAAAATTAGAAGACAGAAATGTCCAACTATATGCTTTAAATTTATTGAAATAATGGCATATACACACAACAAACTTTTATGGTTAGATAGGGGCAATGTATTATGGAAAACTGATGAGTGGGTAGTTGGGAGGTAACGAAAATGGTTCACTGAGTAGGTAGGTAGTTAATCTAACAATCATTAAATTCCTTTTATGTCAATAACTGGGTGGAAGAAACCAATTGGTTGCTCACCAGAGTTATTCTCCACACTAGTATTTATATACTGTGTGGGAGGAGCGTGCTCGGTAATGGAGATACATTACCGCTCAACCAACCGAGGAATAAACCAAGACAACGCTGGTGCAAGAAGCCCCGCGAAGAGGAGAACAAAGGGAGAACGAAAACGAAGAACGGGGCGAGAGGACGTACCAGCAAAGTACGCTCTCGACAATGAGACAACCGGAGAAGGGAGAGACTCCAATAACTAAAAGTAAGTGACTAATTGAGTTTTTACACCAGACAGTTAATTACATTAAATTAAGCTGGGTCAGACAAGTTAGGCCTACATTGTGGCCTAAGACCCAGCATCAACTCATAGCTTAACAAAGGTGAAGGTAGATTGCCCTAACCTAATCTTGTGAGGAATCCTACTGTGGACCTCAATTTATCTGCCCGCTCTGGACCATTTCCGGAATCTCTAGGCTGACCCCTCTAGGCTAGACTTGATCTACTCTATAGTTAGACTGGAGATATAAGGGGTGGGTTAATTGTGGACCAATTCATACAGAGCATTTTTCGCATTGGTGGTCCGTGTGTGGGGAATTTACAAACCTTAACCTTACTTAACAAAAATTGCAGAATTAGGCTAAATGGTCTAGCCTAAGTCTAACCTGAGCAAGCCTAATTAGGTCTACAACCTAGGGCCTAACTAGGAAACATTTACATTTAAGGAGTCTCATTCTCTTATAAGCTTAGACCTGAGTGACACACAAGTACTTGGGGGGGGATTAAACCAAATTTGAACGTGACTGTTTTGTCTGTGCTCTCTCTTCTCTGGTAATTTCTTCTTGTCCTCTATTTCATTACGATCCCAGTTAAACAATTTTGACTTAGACATGGACAGTGAGGAATTGAAAAAGTTAAAAAAGAAAAGGGGGGCAAAGTTGGGAGCTGTTACAAAGGCTGTGAACACTTTTAACAATATTACACAACCAGGTAAGGAAAATATAGAGAGAGTAATTATTAAATTAGAAATTAAAAAGAAGGAAATAATAGCCATTAATGAGAGTATTTCAGAGTTAGTTGAATCCGAAATGGCTGAAGAACAATTGATAGACCTTTACGCTGATGATGATGATCAGGTAAGCTCAATTGAACAGCAAATAAGGGGACTACGGTCTCGGTTGACTGACTTAACACCAAAAAAAACCTAATTCTGATTTTAATCAAAGTAGGGCTAACCTTCAACAAAATTTAAGTGGCATGCAAAATCCTGAGTCACAAGAATTGAGGGCTCAGTTACCCATTTTGCTAGTACCAACATTTGAAGGGGACACGGTACAATTCCCATCTTTCATTGACAAATTTGAGAATTTAATAGGTAATAAACCTTATATTTCAACTGTTGAAAAGTTTAGTTACTTAACTAGTTCCCTTAAAGGCCCAGCCTATAACCTAATAGCCTATTTACCAGCCGTAGGGATTCATATGAAGTAGCTATAGATCTTTTAAAACGTAATTACATTAATAAAGATATGATTGTATATGAATTATCTCAACAAATTTTTGAATTTGCACCCATAAAAGATAACCATAGTGATATGGAAATTTTTTATACAAAATTAGAAGCTATTATAGGACAACTGGTTAGCAATGAGATAGATATTAAAACTTCATCTTGGCTTATACAAAGCATAGTACTTAGGTGCCTTCCTTCGAGGGTTAAAGATAATTTAATTCTAAAGACGGGAGAAAATTATCCTAATTTAGAACAAATAAGAAAACACTTCCCCAATATCCTAATTAATTACAACTTGAGAGATTTTCCAACACATAAGACCCAGACTATGGATAAACCAAAGACTGTTCCCAGAGACCAACTAGCTACAGCCAAACAGACAAAACTTGATACTGGAGAATCAAATGTGACCAACTATAATACACGAACACCTACATTACAGAACTTTAATGTAACTGCTGCCTCAACTTACACACCACATTGCAAATTTTGTGCAAGTAATGAACACAGTAGTACTGGGTGTGACAAATATTCAGACTTTAACCAAAGGGCTAAAAGATGTGAACAGTTGAACCTGTGTAAAAAGTGTACTGGCCAGGGACATTATAGAAAGACTGTAAATCTAGGTTAAGATTCAGTGTAAGTTTTGTAAAAGTTTACGACATGTCTCATCAATGTGTGATTCACCAAAGTGTCCAAACAATAGTACTCAAACTCAAAAGATACCTCCCCCAAACAAAGGTAATCAAGAAAATGCCACTTTCATGGGACATTCTGCTTGTTCAAACAATGTAACAAGAAACACTGAGATTCTTTTACCAACTATTACTTTGGACTTAGTGAATAGTGAGGGTAGTACCACTCCAGTGAGATGTCTTATAGACTGTTGTTCTCAACAAACATTTGTTTCAAAAAATGTAGTTAATAAATTGGGTTTGACACCAAACCCGAATGAACAAAACCTCAATATTGCGTCCTTTGTTAAGGATAACTCGGACAAAAATAGCTATAAGACAATTGACCTGGAACTACATTTAGAAAGTAAATTCAAGAAAATTGAAGCAGTTATTATTTCTAAAGTAGGACAAAACAAACTGGTTATACCCAAACTAGAACAAACCATAAATCATTTGAAAAAACACTACAAAATAGCTGATAGACATATCACTAACAACACAGTAGCTAACATTGAAATGCTAATTGGGGCAGATTATATTAATCTTATTCATAAGGGCATAGTAGAGATAGGTAATGGTATAGCTATTCAGACTCCATCAGGGATAGCCCCTTTGGGTGACCTATCAGAATACAACCTAGACCTAAACCAAAACAGTGCATGACCAACAAATACTATGTGCCTCAACTCAGTCCTACATAACACCTGTAAGAATAGCAACACTTTGAATAATATTATCTCAACTGAGAACATTAATTCATCATTATCAAATGAAACTTTGGATGAGGCAATTCAAACTTTATGGTTGCTAGAATCTGTGGGTATACATGACACAAATCAAACTTCAGAAGATCAGTTAATGGTAGAAAGATTTGAAGACACCATTCAGTGCAAAGACAATAGTTATTTTATTGAGTTACCTTGGAAAATAAATTGTCCAACTTTAAGAGACAATCTCAAAGTAGCTAAAGGACATTTATATAAAGTAATGAAAAAACTCAAACAAGATAATAATATTAAAAAGTACAGTGATGTCTTCAAAGAACAGCTACAGAAAGGCTTCATTGAAGAAGTAACAAATAACCCTTTTAAAAAAGATGGTTGTCATTATTTAACCCACAGGGGGGTTTATCGACAAGATGCCCCAACAACAAAACTCAGAGTAGTATATACTGTAGCCTCAAAGACAGTGATAAACACAGTTTGAATGATTGCTTGATTGAGGGTCCTAATCTCATTTCTGACCTTGTGAAGATCTTACTGAGGTTCAGGTTAGATAAATATGCCGTACAAAGTGACATTTCAAAGGCATTTTTGAGAATAAATCTTAAAAATGAAATATGAAGAACCAACTTAGGTTCTTATGGTTCAAGGATCCATTTGATTTGAATAAAGGGTTCATAACCTATAGATTTAATGTTGTGTTGTTTGGAGCCAATTGCTCACCTAGCCTATTAGCATTGACAATTAGACATCATTTAAACCAGTTTAATAACTCTCTAACATTGAACTTTTAAGGAACATTTTTACGTAGACAATCTAATAGGCTCAACGACAACAAAATCTGAATTATCTGAAGTCTATGAACACTCTCAAAACATTATGCAACAAGGTAACTTTGAACTTAGAGAGTGGATTTCAAATGATGAGGATTTAAACAAAAAGATTTTAAAGGATAATAATGGTCTTACTGAGCCATCAGACAGAGTTAAAACTTTAGGTATGAACTGGTATTTGGATGCAACTTCTAACAGTCATGATTCAATCTGTACTAAACGTTTTAAACTTGATGAGGAAGCAAATACTAAAAGACAAATATTATCAGAGGCTTCCAAAATTTTTGATCCTATGGGTCTATTCCTGCCTTCAACAATAAAATCAAAGATTCTCCTCCAAGAAATTTGGAGGACAAATGTTGGGTGGGATGATCCAATAACAAATGAAAATCAAAAATCTTGGAAGAAGTTAGCTACTGATTTAACAAAAGTGCAGAACATTAAAATTCAAAGGTGCTGTGGGTTTAGGGATAAGCCCCAGAGACTTCATGTGTTTGCTGATGCAAGCACACAAGCTTATGGGTGCTGTGCGTATCTTGTAAGCCCTACAGAAAGTCATCTAATTTATGCAAAAGGGAAAGTTGCACCTCTCAAACCTACCCGAACCATACCTCAATTGGAACTATTGGCTGCTACATTAGCCATTAAAAACCATTTCATTGCTTAAGGAGGCTTACTATGATGTGTTCATAACTAATATCCACGTCTGGCTTGACAGTCAGATTTGTCTTGCCTGGATACGGAATGATAGCATTAATAGTAAGAATATCTTTGTAAGAAATAGGCTAAAAGAAATAGCTGACGCTAATGAAAGCCTACAAGTAAACTTTCACTATGTTCCAACTAAACAGAATTCAGCAGACTTTCTGACCAGAGGTTTATCCTACAAGTTGTTGAAGTCAAACAAAACTTGGTTTATGGGACCTAAGTGGCTCTGTAATACAGACCAATGGCCTGTGGAACAAGTTAACTTGACATTAAATTTAATCTTTTCAAATGAAAAGGTTGAACCAATCACTAATTATGAAAAGTATTCTGATTTCAACAAACTTGTCAGGGTGACAGCCTACTGTTTGAGGTTTGCTCACAACTGTTTAGCTACAATAAACAAACAGCTAAATAAAAACAATCATAATTATACAGAAGTTGCAACCCAATACTGGATAGGCCAAGCCCAACAAAAAGAGTACAATAAAGAGTTAGAATTCTTAACTAATGGGAAACAAACAAAAGAACCTGTACCATCAGTAGTTGTGGATCTAAACTTGTTCAGAGATGAGGAAGGCCTTCTAAGGTGTAAAGGGAGATTAGACAAATCAAAACTGTCATACAAAAGCAAAAATCCAATCCTTTTACCTAGATTTAGCTATTTGACAACATTAATAATCAGAAAAAACACAATGATGTATATCATATGGGGGTACCACAGACACTAACTACATTAAGAAAAACTTATTGGATACCCAAGGGAAGGATCACTGTTAAAACAGTCCTGAGTGAGTGTGTCACATGTAGGCGTATTCATGCTAGGCCCTATAGGAAACCAAATCCTCCTGCTTTGCCAGAGGAGAGAGTTACTCTCAACAGACCCTTTGAGACTGTAGGCATTGACTATACAGGAGCATTGACTGTAGGGGTGGGTGACACTGAACAAAAAATGTACATTTACTGTTTACATGTGCTGCCTCACGAGCTGTTTATTTGGATGTTGTGGAGGACCTTACAGCAGAATCTTTTGTTGCTGTCTTTAAGAGATTCTGGCACGACATTCAGTACCAAAGACAGTTTGGACTGACAATGCTACATATTTCAAAGCTGGTGAACAAGTCATCCACGACTTGTTAAGCAATGAAATCACACAATTATATATAAAAAATTCAAATATAAAGTGGAAGTATATTCCGGTTGCCTCTCCTTGGTATGGTTCTATCTGGGAGAGGAATATACAAACAGTAAAGAATTGCTTGAAGAAAGCAATTGGCAAAAAACAGATACACTTATTTGGGTTACTCACTCTCCTGGCTGAGATTGAGAACATCATTAACAATAGACCACTCACTTATGTGAGTGACAACATTAATGACCCAGAACCATTAACTCCAAATCATTTGATTCGGGGAGAACAAGTTAGTCTCCTGCCGGACTACAATATAGACTCTTCAGAAGACCCAAACTGGACTCAACGACATGATGAGCTCCAGACTAAGTTACAACATTTAACTAGAGTTAAAGCTCATTTCATTAAACAGTGGAAAACTGAGTACTTGATGGGTCTAAGGGAGAGACATAAACAAATGACTAAGAAGGATTGGTCTGACACAATTAAGGTAGGGGACCTTGTTCTCATACATGACAGTACTCCAAGACAATACTGGCCTCTGGCTAGAGTTTCAGAACTCAGACCAGGGGCAGACGGGGTAACAAGAGTGGTCAAATTAAGGACTTCAACGGGTGACACAACAAGAGACATTTCTCTTTTGTACCCTTTAGAGTCTGGACCCAAAACAATGGACTTTGGAGAACCTTCTCCACTGACAGTAACAACTGGAGACACTGAACTTCCAGTAACTATTCCTTTGACAGTAGGAGTGGTAACGCATTCTACTACAACATTGACAGACACAAGACCTCAGCGACAAACAGCATTAAAGGCGCGACTATTTTTACAACAAAAATAGATGCTGGGGAATTGTAATTTTATCTTCTAACTTTCATTTTTTCTTTTCTTATGGTAAAGACCATAGACAGTTTCATCCTATGGATGTATATTTTCTCTTCTAATTAAATGCTACACCTTCTCCATGAGAAGGGGAGGATAGGCACTGTTAATCAGATTAACAGGCATTTACAGTTAAATAGTTAGCTAGTCTACACTCAGACAAAAATTGGTGACAATGACACCAAAATTTTTATCTCCCGGGGCCCCCAGTATATGGAAAACTGATGAGTGGGTAGTTGGAGGTAACGAAAATGGTTCACTAAGTAGGTAGGTAGTTAATCTAACAATCATTAAATTCCTTTTATGTCAATAACTGGGTGGAAGAAACCAATTGGTTGCTCACCAGAGTTATTCTCCACACTAGTATTTATATACTGTGTGGGAGGAGCGTGCTCGGTAATGGAGATACATTACCGCTCAACCAACCGAGGAATAAACCAAGACAACGCTGGTGCAAGAAGCCCCGCGAAGAGGAGAACAAAGGGAGAACGAAAACGAAGAACGGGGCGAGAGGACGTACCAGCAAAGTACGCTCTCGACAATGAGACAACCGGAGAAGGGAGAGACTCCAATAACTAAAAGTAAGTGACTAATTGAGTTTTTACACCAGACAGTTAATTACATTAAATTAAGCTGGGTCAGACAAGTTAGGCCTACATTGTGGCCTAAGACCCAGCATCAACTCATAGCTTAACAAAGGTGAAGGTAGATTGCCCTAACCTAATCTTGTGAGGAATCCTACTGTGGACCTCAATTTATCTGCCCGCTCTGGACCATTTCCGGAATCTCTAGGCTGACCCCTCTAGGCTAGACTTGATCTACTCTATAGTTAGACTGGAGATATAAGGGGTGGGTTAATTGTGGACCAATTCATACAGAGCATTTTTCGCAGTATTGTCCGAATATTTTGGTTCCTCATACGGGATTAGACAAGGCTCCTTGCTTTCTCCTCTGCTGTTTATATATATATATATATATATATATATATATATATATATATATATTACAGGGCGTCCCAAAAAAATGTATACACACTTTAACAGCTGATAGCTCAATTGATGTTTCTTTCTTTCCAAGTTAAACCCATTAGAATTAATAATGGCAGTCAGACTAAGCTTTGAACAAAGGAAATTCATTCTAAAATGCTACTGGAAGTGTGTGAAAACGCAGTTGAAGTGCAAAGACAGTTTAGGAGGGAGTTTCAAACAGATCCACCAACGCGACTTACCATCACTCGAATTAGAGATAAGTTTGAAGCCGATGGAACTGTTCAGAATGTCCAGAAGAAGCGTTCCGGAAGACCACGGACATCGACAAGCCCACAAAGCAAGAAAGAGTACTGGAAACGTATCACCAAAGTCCAAGAAAATCTGTGCGGCAAGCGAGTCGTGAGGTAGGAATTTCAGAATCGTCTGTCCAACGCATTTTGAAGCGCTGTCAATGGAAAAGTTACATTCCAAGATTAGTCCATGCTATTAATGAAGATGATGATGATCCGGACCGAAGAGTGGAGTATTGCGAGTGGTACTTGGCACGATGTGGATGTGGATTGGACGAAGGGGTTTCGTAGAATACCCTCCGCGTTCACCAGACCTCACACCACTAGACTTTTTTTTATGGGGATACTTAAAAGACAAAGTCTACGCTATAAAACCTGCAACAGTCGCTGAATTGAGAGCAGCCATTTAACGAGAATGCACACAAATACCAAACGAAATGTTTCGTGATGTTTGCGATTCCATTGCTTCGCGTTATCAGCAGTGCCTGGACCAGAACGGACGTCAGTTTGAAAACAGGCGTTGACAAAACAATTAAATAATGTCTGTAGATTCTATTACATTTTGAAAATTAAATGTATTTTAATAAACACTGCCCCTATAAGTATTTAAAGTGTGTATACATTTTTTTGGGACGCCCTGTATATATTCAGGGGCGTATATTCAGGGTGTGCTAGGTGTGCGCCGCTCACCCAATAGATTTTCTGTAAATTAATATTTAATTAACCCTTTGTCTCCCTCTCTTATCCTTAGTCGAGAAGAAAAAGATGTCCTAACCCTTAATTCCGCGCTCGACTGTTACACTAGTCGAGATGAGAAATGAGCTACTTCAATTCAGTTGTTCGGGTTGTCTTCACAACCATTCGGTAAAATTTTGGTACTGAGCGATAGAAGCGTCCCAAGAGCTTGTTTGAGGTGCGAAATTTCAGTATTGCGGTGCGGCGATATATATATATATATATATTCTTCTCCCCTACTATGGGAATATAAATTTATGTTTACCCCATGCCAAATCAAATGGAAAAGGGAGAGAGCGAGGGATCAGAGCGGAGAGTGTGCGGTCTGTGGACAGAACACCCTCCATATATGGTAAAGTGGGCACTGGGCAGGGCCTATGTTGCCATGGCCCGCGTCAGACGGCTTCTCAGCGAGCGAGTCAGTGACTGTCAGTTTCCAGTCAGAGCTCATGGGCGAAAGTCTTTCTATCCAGTACTGACATATTACTTTTTTGTCCCTTCCATAACCATGCCAAACACTGTACAAAGTATATTAAATACTCCTTTTTCAACACTTAGTTATGAGGACAAGTTGAAAGTGTTAGAGGAAGGAAGGCCATGTCCAGCACTCCCAAACTTGATTAGTCAACACAAAGATAAAAAGTCTGGATATACAAGGCATTTTTCAGTTTCTCAGTATAAATCTGTTGAGTGGCTGACTGGTTGTGAAGAGCGTTCTAAACTTTTCTGTTGGCCATGTTTATTGTTCTCAAAAGAGAATAATATCTGGAGTAAACAGGGATATTCTGATCTCAATCATCTGTCTGCTGCTCAGCAGAAGCATAAGAGATCCGAAGGCCATGTTCAGTTTTCTTAGCCATAAAATGTTTGGCAAGCAAAGAATTGACACATTAATTGATAAGCAAAAGGCACATGAAGTAAGCAGACATGAAACCTCAGATGTTACGTCAAAATCACGGCTCTCAACAGTTTTGCGTTTTGTTTATGAAGGTAAAGTATATGAAAGATTCATTGGATTTACTGATGTTAGTAGCGACAGAACCTCTGGTGGCTTGTTTAATTAAGCATGTAGTGAACATAGTTGGGGAATATCAGATCGAAAGCAAGTTAGTTGGACAGACTGATGATGGAGCATGTGTAATGAGTCGACATGTAAATGGCTTGCAGAAAAAAGTCATTGAAGCTTATCCTCTTGCCATTTTTAGGCATTGCTATACTCATGTGCTGAATCTAGTTTTTCAGCAAAGCCTTTCTAGTATCAAACAACACTTTTTTCCAAATTCTGAGTGGAGTTGGTGCTTATTTTTCCAAGTCTTCTAAAAGAGTACATGCTTTAAATGAATTTGTTTCCAGAAGATTGCCCTCTGTTGCTCCAACGAGATGGAACTTCACATCTCGTTTAGTAAATATTGTAAGAAGTTACAGAAGCAGTCTTACTGATTTCTTCAAGGATGTAATCGAAAATTCTGCAGATTGTGACACGGATGCAGTAGTAAAAGCACGGGGAGTCTTGTCATTCTTGGGAGATTTTCAAACAATATTGTTCCTTGAGATTTTTTTCAAAAGTGTTTGGGTATACTGATGTTTTGTACAATATATTACAGAGTGAAACATTTTATGTGATGTACTGTAGTAAGAAAATAAGTGACATTACACAACAACTGAAATATGATAAGGATCATAGTTTTGAAGAGCTATGGCTTTCGGTTGTGTCTGAAAAAGATGAGCTCCACGATCTACAGCCTAGAAGATGCAGACGAGAGATAGAAAATGCCAGAAAAATGTTTATCATCAGTTGTTTTGCAAGATCATGAATAGCATCATTGATCAGATTCACACTAGATATTCTTCTCTCTTTAAATTAGAGTTTTTTCACCTCCTTGCGCCTGAAAAATATGAAGCGTACAAGGTAAGCTTCCTAGATAACCTACTGAACAAGTAAGACTTTATGGAACACTGTTTGAGTATGTGCGTCTCAAGACTGAACTCATGTTACTCTATTCAAGTTCAGAGTTCTCGGGCAAACATGTTCATGAACTAATGAACATAATGACAGTGAATCAACTCAGCTGCGGATTCAAAGAAGTCTATAAACTAGCAGAATTGATCTTAACAATTCCAAGCACCACTGCTTCAGTAGAACGTGCTTTCTCGGCCCTAAAACGAATAAACACATGCTACCGGGGGACACAAGGGCAGGAAAGGCTATGTGGTCTTAGTTTGCTTTCGATAGAAAAAGGGCTGCTAATAGACTTCAAGCAAAGTTCCTTCTATGACGACGTTATTGCTCACTTTTCTTCTCAGAAAAGAAGACTTGAGTTTATATATAAATAAAGTCGGTTGAAAGGATGCTGTAGGAAATTGGTGTTAGTTTTTTGTTTTTACTTTTGAAGTTACGGTTCATCTATTTCTTCCAGTGCTTTGTTTATTCTTAAGAGTGTGGATTGCTTATGTTCATATGCTTAACATATTACACTGCTTATATATGTAAAGCAAAGAAGTTCCTTATATGAGGACGTTATTGCTCACTATTTTTCTCCAAAAAGAAGACTTGAGTTTATGTGTAAATAAGTTCGATGCTTAATTAAAGGAGCCCGTACGAAATTGGTGTTAGATTTTTTACACTTCACCTAAATTCTCCAAGTGTTTAGTGTAATATTGAGAAGGTGGATTGCGTATGCTTACCATATTACTATTAAGATTTATTAATAACTAAGTTAACATGAATTTCAGTTGTTAATTTTACTCCACATGATATTCCGCACACCCAATTCACAGTCACCATCCGCCACTGATGGTGACCTTTCATATGTTCCGTGCGATGATTCCTCATTTCACGAAGGGCAAGATTGTCGCCTCTCCTCTCGAGTTGGCCTGGTGAAGTTGCGAGTTGGTTTCTTGTACTCTCCACCTCATATAACCAGGTACACCCGGCTCATCGTGGATTGTTCTGAGCCAGGCGTCTAATCTTCTCTTGAAGATGTCCACTGCAACGCCATTCGTGTTCCTTAGATCTTTCGGCAGCTGATTAAAGTTTTGGTCCTCTCACAGCAAAACTATTTTCTTTCAGGGTTAAGGATATTCCCTGTCTAGCCTTTAATTTGGGAACACGACACAGTCTTCCTTTTCTACTTTCCACTGTTGTTTGGGGAGTTACAGGGTTCAGAGTAAGATTAGGGACTAGTTTCTCCATTATTTTCCAAGTGTAAATAATGGTGTATCTCTCTCTCCTCCTCTCCAGTGAATATAGGTTTAATTCGCGTAACCTTTCTCAGTAGTTTAGTTCTTTGCACCCATTGATCTTGGCTGTGAAGCTTCTCTGAATCACTTCTAGTTGTCTAATGTCTTCTTTTTTATATGGGCATGTTAGGACCGAGCAGTATTCCAATTTGGGTATGATCAGGGTTTTCAGTAGAGGAATCATTACATGCCTATCCCTTCGTTTAAAGGTTCTCAATATCTGCCCCATTATTCTCTTTGCTCTGTTTACTGCCATCTTATTTTGTGTTTCAAATTTCGCATCATCAGTCATTACAACCCCTAAATCTTTTGCTCTAGAGTTTCTCTGAATTTCCTCTCCATTTGGGATATAATATTCCATACATTTTAGGTCTTCTCTTTTTCCGTACCGTAACAGCTGAAATTTCTCAGTGTTAAACTTCATATTGTTGTCTTCTGTCCACTTGTAGATTCTGTTCATGTCGGTTTGTAGAGATCCTATATCTTGTGGGTTTCTTATTTTTCTACTGATCTTTGTGTCATCCGCAAATGACGTTACTGTGCTGTCTCTGGTAACGTCCTCATCTATGTCAATTAGCATGATTATGAAGACTAGTGGAGTTAATACTGTTCCTTGTGGTATATTATATATCCATTTCCCTACTCTTTCTGTTATTCCCATATACTTCAGTTTATATATTATGATTCCATGGTCACACTTGTCGAACGCTTTGGCAAAGTCCATGTACATTACATCATAGTTTTCATTACTTTCAAGTACATCAATAATGTTGTTGTAATGCTCCATTAGTTGTGATAGGCATGATCTGCCTGACCGAAACCCAGGGCCGGCCCTAGTAAATGCGAGGCCCAATTCGAGATTTTTAAAGTGGGGCCCTAAGGTTAAAGTTACCTACCCACAGTGGGTGCATGCTTACTGAAAGAAAAGAACAATGGTTCAACAACAAATATCATTTATTTTGGATGTGATCACAAGGAAACCTTTCTGGTTTTCATCGTGGCAAATTCGGCATTGAGGTCTGTATAGTTAGTTTCTCGCAATGTCGTTTTCAATGGAGAGGATCGCCAGATTACTAAGTCGATCCTGCAGCATCGTCGACCGTAAATACGTTTTTATTAATTTCAACTTTGAGAAACTTCTTTCCCCAGATGCAACAGTAATTGGAATAGTCAGTAGTATTCGCAATGCAGTCGTGAAAATTCGGGAAATCCACAGAACGATTGTTCAGTGATGAAGCCCAATATCTTCAGTCAGTGGTGTACTGCTAAATAAAGAAGTGAGGGAACGCATTTTGAAAGTGTTACTCAGATGCGTGGGGGGACAATGGCGAGCGCGGCGAGCCCATACAGCTGGGGGTCCGGGGGCACTGTAAGCCCCCGGGAAATCTTTTGAAATCTGACCAATTTCAGGGATATTTTGAGGTCATATGCACTGGATATTAGGATATATTCCAAGGTTGAGGATGCAGTATTTCCAGTGTCATTAGATATCTGACATCCAGTACGATCAATAAAAATAGCTAACAACTGGAATGATTAACTAAAAAAAAGTTAACAACTGGTACGCCGTGGTGACTGTTTCACTAGATCTTTATAGGCTAGCATTGCCTCAGTCGAAGCTAAAAGAAATGAAACAGTTAATGATTCTTTCTTATATTTCTTCTAGGGGTGGGAATTAAAATTTCATGACGTTAGAGATTTGTAAGTTCGGATTTATTTGAAATAGTGAGGGAACGCCGTTCCGTCTACCAAAAAAAGTAAGGGAACGCCGTTCCCACGCGTTCCCACAGCACTACACCACTGTCTTCAGTGGATCACTTTGTATATCTTCTGGAAGAATTGGTTTCAAGGCTTCCATTTCCTCAGCAAACATGAATCCATCAATGTCGCGGTCTTCTCCATCAGTCAGTTCAAGTTCGAGATTTTTGCTGTGCTTACGTAGGTCTGTCTTGGACATCTTTGTGAACATGTACATGAAGCCAAACTTTGAGTGACGTTCTCTCAGTTGTTCGAATCATCGTTTCAGGGAGGATATGGTAGTGTTTAAAATTGTGTTAAACACAGAAATTTTAAATTTTTCCTCAGCATCTTCAATTGGCTGGTCTTGACCTTCATAGGAAAACATCTTCTTTCGTCTGACCTCTGTTTTGAATTCTGACTCGATTTGAAGCTGTTCTACAATCTCTTTGGCATCTGTTACAGCACTTTGAAATCCACTCTCCCGATATTCTTTCATCCACTTACATGTTCTTTCCAAACTCTCGATGGCACTTGCCAGATGCTTTGAATCACTCTGAAGATCTTTACTTACGTAGTTGACTTGAAAGAGGAGGTCATACCAGAATATGACAGCAACAATGAATTTAAAATTCTTCATCTCTTTGCAAAGTGATTCTGCTTCGCTTCTTCCTTGAGGATCTTTTGCTTTTTCAGCAATTTCGACAAGTGCATCAGAGATCTCGACAGCTTGATATCGTACAGTTTTGACACTTTGCACACGGCATTCCCATCTTGTCTAGCTCAAGGGCTTCACTGAGAACTCTTTCACATACTTGGTGTTATTTTTTTTATTTTATTGGGTTCAGAATCCCAGTTGAGCCGTGAACGGCAAAGCTCTGAAGGGCCAGTTCAACCTACAGCCCAAGTTAAGTTAGACTAAAAACTTACGGAATTGGAGGTCCTATTAGGTTCTATCTCAGGGTTGCTGACTCGATGTGGGCCTACCTTAGGCCTCAGTTGCATAAAATTAAGATAAAAAACAAAAGGGGCACTATTTATGGTCTTCTTCCTAAACTCTGCAACAACAACACAACCTGCACTATTGCACGATGCAACAATCTTGTATCTAAACAACCAAACTGAATTGCAAGAAAGCTCTCTATAAGACCACGCCCTGTAAGTGCCGCATTCAATAAACGAGGAGCCAGGACGCGCAGTGCCCCCAAAAAAATGATGCCACAAGAGTGCCCAAACAATGAAGCCACAAGAGCCCAAAAATGCTAGCTCTAAATTAAGTGAATTTTTCACTAACCTTACAATTATGAGATGGATATATATATACACCTTAACTTAATATATACAAGCAATGCTGCATCAATCAGCTTAGTCATCATATCGCCTTGGGATAACAATGGCTCTTCTTCCTCTTCTAAATTTTCTAACACTTCCCACCGAAGAGGCATTGTTGTCATTACCTTCTGCAAATTTAGCCAAACCTTCTCCATGAGGCTGTAACTCAAATGTTTCATCTTGACTATCCGTGTTTTTGCTGATTTCTAAAGCATAGAGTTTTTGTATAGGTCTCTTTAATTTTCCTCCTGAAGTCTTTACCAGTGCAGACCTAACTAAATTGTCTTTGCCAACAAACAACTCTTCAATTATGCCAAGCTTCCAGCATTGCCTTGGTCTTTCATCCCCAATCATTACCACTTCTCCGACCTTGATACAATTTGCATTGGAGCCCTTTACTTTGCCTGATGGATAATAATTGAGTTCTGGCAAGTATTCTATCTGCCACCTCTTCCATAACTGATCTTGTAGCTCAAGGTACTTGAACCTTCTGGTTAACTCTTCTTGAGTGCTCTGGATAGGCTGTAAGTCTTCTGGCAAACTGGGGCTTGATGTTAATAGTTTACCACAAAGAAAATGATTTGGTGTCAATGGCTCTGCATCCTGCATACTGTTATAAACAAAGGTGATAGGTCTACTGTTCACCATTGCTTCTACTTCACACAAAACAGTGCAGAATTCTTCTTTGCTCAAATGAGCATTAGCTAAAAGTTTCTTTAATGGACACTTTACACTTCTCACTAGCCTTTTCCAAAATCCTCCCCACCATGGTGCTCTCTCAACAATAAACGCCCACTGTACCCCATGGTGTGAAAAGTAGGATTGGAATCCCTCCTCTTTTAGCAAGGACCAAACTTCTTGGAGTTCCTTTGCAGCCCTTTTGAAGGTTTTTTGCATTATCCGATATGATTTTATTTGGGAAACCCCTTCTGTTCACAAACCTTTTAAAGGCCATTTAAAGGCCAAAAGAAATACATCACTACTTAAGTTGCTTACCAACTCCAAATGGATTGCTCTGGTGGTAGCACATGTGAAAAGACATATCAGGTGACGTGTGTGTGTATATATGACGCGTTCGGTGGAGAAGGGGCGAACGCCACAAAATTCGAAAAATGAGTTTTTTGTCGTATAATTATCCTTTAAAACCTTTGCTTTACCTATGCAAAAAATTAGATGTTAGTCTGCACTTTCACGGTAAAATTTAGGTTTTAATGTATCTCAGAGAAATTCACTCCGCATCATTGCTTCACATTGAACACATCTATCTACTTTCTGGTCACTCGAGAATGCCCTGTGATGCTCAATTTGGCCAAATTGAACAAAATATAAAAAATAATTACAGCAATATTATTTACACCAAAAACGATTATGTTACGGCCATAACTACAGCCGTTTCGCAGCGCTTCCTAGTTGTAGAAATGAAACAGGCTGATTTTCTCGATTTTGACGTCCTAAAAAAACGTGCATTGTCATTAGGAAATCAACAACTACTAAATTTACAGATGCAAGAAAGTTAATATTTGACTTTCATCACAAAGAAGACTACGTAATATCTACTGCATACCGCACAACCCCAGATATAGCCATCCCGTCAGACTGCAGAAAGGGAAAAAATCCTACAGTGTCAGTTTATTCAATCTAGCCCAGCAGACACTGCAACCAAGTATTCCCAATTGCTGCCAATAACTAAGGAAAAAATAAAAGATCTCAAAGAATTATCAGACCTAAAGCCTGCAACTGCAGTGAACTATATTATACAAGATTGTTAAAGGAACTGGAAGAAACCGAAACAGTTGAAGCAGGTAATACAACATTCGACGAAGAGGACCAAATAATGGATTACACCAGTTAACATCAGAAGCTATCAATAAATAATATTGTAAAATTTCTTGGCGTTTTATTATATCGACATATTACACAACAATATTTTACTCAAATATGTGTTCAAATTCATACAACATTTCAATAAACCGGAAAAATACAAAGGTTTAAAATTTACAAACTTTAACTGCATTTTGTGGCATAATTCGAAAATGTTGCGTTCGCCCCTTCTCCACCGAACGCGTCATATATATATGTATATAGTGTAAAAGTCACTAAAGGAGAAATATCACTAATCTAAGCTGAATGGCAAGAGTCAGGCATAAACGAACCAACGCGGCTGTTCGTATTGTTTTGGGCTAGCCTAGAGATGTTTTTTCCTATCTGACATAATCGTTGGTGCTGAGTGTAATTAGGTGGTGTTTCTAAGGTGATAAATGGGGTAGGAAGTTGTCCGTACTTAAGTATAGTTAGGGGTAATGGTTCAACTCGCCCGCTTATGCAGGTTGCACCTCATCCTACTACATCAACCCCACTCCGCAGGTCGTCTAGGGTCCCTCATCCCCCTGACAGACTAAACTTGTAGGGGAGGAGTGAGGTGACGTGTGTGTATATATATGTATATAGTCTAAAAGTCACTAAAGGAGAAATATCACTAAATCTAAGCTGAATGGCAAGAGTCAGGCATAAACGAACCAACGCGGCTGTTCGTATTGTTTTGGGCTAGCCTAGAGATGTTTTTTCCTATCTGACATAATCGTTGGTGCTGAGTTTAATTAGGTGGTGTTTCTAAGGTGATAAATGGGGTAGGAAGTTGTCCGTACTTAAGTATAGTTAGGGGTAATGTCTATAGCTTCTAAATTGGTAATGTAAGAGAGAGTTAGGTAGGCTGTTTGTGGGACCCAGGAATCGAATGGTAGGCTCCCAAAGGAATATCTAATTCAACGAACCGGTAAGTGCTTTTGATTGTTTGCTAAAACCTAAGTAACCTAACTGGGGTGTCTACCCCACGCTATCACATTTGGCGACGAAGATGGGATTCGATTAAGCTCATTGGATTTAATTTGGCTCATTTGATTAAATTTGGCTCATTTGATTAAATTTTGTTCATTGGATTAAATTTGGCTCATTGGATTTAATTTGGCTTATTGGATTCAAGTGGTTGTTTGGAAAAATGGATGTAGCCAAGTGGGTCGTCCGATTTGGTTTGTTTGTGTGGATAAGCTACCGTACTATAGAGTAGGTCCCGCCGGCCCAACTCTAAAACTAATTCCTACTCAGCCCTAACTCTAATACAATTCACTATTCAGCCCTAACTGGGGAGTAACTAGATCAAATTCAAACCAAATCTAACCTACTTCACGTTATTTGGCCTAATTCGGTTTTGCTCTAGCATGTCGGTGATTGGCCATATAAGCCCCTACGAAGACTCTGGGGAGGACTTCGAAGCTTATGCCACTAGGGTGAGGTTGTTTTTCGAGGCAAATTCCATTCCTGATGCTAAGAAAGTACCTATTTTTTAAACTATAATAGGCCCTAAAACGTTTGGTTTAGTTATGGACCTAGTTTCTCCTAAAGCACCGGAAACTTGCACCTATAATGAATTGGTACAGGCCCTAGTAGTATAGCCGCAAAAGGGGAGAGTGCAAGAATGTTGCAGGTTATTATGTAATGTTGCAAAAGGGGGTGGGGTTGTTGCAAAAGGGGAGGGGGTTGTTGCAAAGTGGGGGAGGGGGTTGTTGCAAAGTGGGGGAAGGGGTTGTTGCAAAGGGGGGGAACTTGGAGGCGGCGTTATCCCCCAAGAGAAAGGAGAGAGAGAGGAGGAGAGAAAGGAGGAGAGGTGTTCACCTGGCAGGAGCCAAGTGCACATTAAGACTTCAGCCGAGTTGGCGTTGTTTTATAGGCTCCTAATCAGCCAGTTGGCGTAAATGGCTTGAGTTGCCAGATACCGCGATACCATTGTATACATTATTATAGACTCCTAATCAGCCAGTTGGCTGTAAATGGTTGTCAGATACCTCTTTTTAGCAGTATTATTGTATACATTATTATTATATACGCCTAATCAGCCAGTTGGCTGTAAATGAGTTGCCAGATACCTCTTTTTAACAGTATTATTGTATACATTATTATTATAGGCTCCTAATCAGCCAGTTGGCGTAAATGGCTTGAGTTGTCAGATACCTCTTTTTAGCAGTATTATTGTATACATTATTATATACGCCTAATCAGCCAGTTGGCTGTAAATGGCTTGAGTTGCCAGATACCTCTTTTAGCAGTATTATTGTATACATTATTATAGACTCTTAATCAGCCAGTTGGCTTAGAAGGCGTAAATGTTGCCAGATACCGCAATACCGTTGTATGCAATATTATATTTCGAATACCGGTAGTAGAAGGCATAACAATAAACAACATTACATCATTCTTTTTATTATAAATATATAGAAAATAAATATACATTTGAGGAATATGCATATAACAGAAATATATACACACAATTATGGATATATATAAATAAAATATACATTTCAAATAAATATACACTTCAATAGAAATATGTACATAACAGTACAGGAGTAATACACACACACACACACACACACACACAATTATGGAAATATATTTATAAAATAAATATACTTTTCAAATAAATATACATTTCAATAGAAATATGCGTATAATCAGTACAGGAGAAATGTCAAGCAAAATATAAATACAATTCACTTTTTTTTCAAAATACTAAACTCGATCTTAATCGAGTTTACAATTACATCATTATTGCTCTGCATTACGCAGTATATGCGGCTTAATAATATTTCACCGCTTAAAGTATAGGGAAACCTGTACTCGATATGAAGGGCTTTCATATCGTTCAGTACTATTTTTGTTCCCACTTTACAACCGGATGGTAAGTCATCTTTAAACACGTCTAGAATACAATCAAAAGCACGCACAAAGAGTTCATCGTTAGCTACATTATTAAACACAAGTTTATAAGAACGCTTTTCCAATCGAGGGTTTATTTCTACCGACTCGAGCTTTCAATCGTGAAACTCACTCAACATAGCGGCAATTGAAATAATCTTCTAAATCGTTACGACAACTGCGCGTTATATAAAGAAATAGTTCTTCAGGGTGAACGGTGTAGGTGAGCTCAGCCTTGTACCGATCAATTGCTTTGTACCAAAGTTCATGGTATTCAAAGAGTCTAAACTTTTTAAATAAACATCCAGCACTATACCATTCTCACCAGTCCTACACTCGGTAAACCCCTCGAGCAGAGCGGTGTATGCGTATTCAAGTACTGTATCAAAATAAAGCATGTCCGTAACACGCGCGTCTAATATAGGTTTCAGTTTACGGAATCCGACGATTTCAAACATTCTGTCGAGGATGAAACGGTTTCGCGTAGGAATAAGAGCGTTATTATCAGAAGCATTCTTCCACATCAGCCTTATATCAATGCACGGCCGATCGTTATTTATACACAACGTACATACAACGGCGTATGAGGGTGCGTCACTAATCTGCTCTCTTCTTGTACCTACGTTAGCAGGTATTTTATAACGATCTTCACTCCACTTCTCAACTATCACAAAGATTCTATTCATCTCCTCGATACTTAAATAAACCCGTTTGTTTGTCGGTCTACATTCCGTTTCCAGTACATAGCTAATGGTACCGGAATTACGCCTGAACACGCGCAACGATTTCGTCACGGACACATCGTACGAGGCGTTGAGAATGCTGCTCAAAGGAAGTTCCATCGTATTCGAGGAGCGCACGTCCACTCGGCTCAAGCTCTGAGATAACTATGAGCCGTGTGAGGCACGCAGGTAGGCAGGAATGGTTCGACGGGCGGCTGACTCGATGATACGTGAATGGGCTTGTTCCGCGAGTCGAATTGTTGTACCGGTACAAGAATATCACTACCAGCCTACGCACCAGACATTTTGGATAAGAACTAGGAACGTTTTACTAAATATCTCCACACTCCGGCGCACTATTTGAGAGGAACATATGTTCATATTTTTCCTTTCTGCCCATCAAACGATACTCGTCTCTAAACTCTGTTAAAAATTCACGCAGGGAACTAGCCACAACCTCACTACGAACCTCATCATGATATACGTTAATATAGTGATAAAAATACTTAAGATTGTCCATGATCACGAGATTCACATTTCTAGTCGTAGGGTATGAGTAATCGACATGGTGTAGCATGACGTAATACCGCTTGTCACACCACCCATCAGCAAGACTCATTATCCATACCTGCTGCTTCTCTTCTGCACGCGTTGTTTCTTTTACTTCACGGTGTATGTGAGACTTTAAAAGTTAGCTCTGCAGTATACTTCAGCACATCGTCTGTGCAACGAAAGCCTTCAACGGTCTCACCAGAACATCCGTAGAGTATTTGTACATCTGGAACTTCGCACAATCCAATGTGTTTTAAAAGAGGCATAGGAGGGATGAATAGGAAGTTTTTCGGTATCCACCACATCCTGGCACTTTACTGAATACCATTTCGTAAACGTTGTACAAGCAATATTAAAGGTAGCCATTTGAATACACGTCTGATCTGAATACACGTCTGATCTCTCGGGCTTACTGCGGTCGACGGACCACGCAGGGACTCCCAGATAGTAGCATGACTCACGGTCTTACAGTGGGCGGAGCTTAGAACTTTCACCTGCACACACACGCACACACACACACACACACCACACACACACACACACAAAGGAGAAAGTGAAACGCTATTTGAAACATGATTTATTTAATAAACGAGATATTCAAGTTATATATATTTACAAATACGATTTAATAAACGAGATAGTCAAGTTATATATATATATATATATTTACAAGTAGATACGATTATATACAAGACGTGTGAGTTAGAAGCATCATTGGTATCCAAAGGGTACGGTATCATAGGTACCAGGTAACTGGTAACGTTTCCTATAGGTGTTACGGCACACCATCGTACCCCTAAGTTCCTTCACGCCCCCCAGCTTCTGCGCCCGAAAATTGTGGGTGCCTACAATTAGTTGGTGAGGTTGTTCATCCAAACATACTACTGCAGAGCTGGACACTTGCGTTTTTTTGCGCGTTTTTTTTGCGGTACTGTGGTACTGCGGTACTACTACCGCACTACCAAACCGGTACCGCATAACGCAGTACCGCAAAGGATCGCTGAAAGTACAGCAGTACCGCTACCGCATTCAAATTTCCCGCGGTACTTTCCGCGGTACCGACCAACACGGTAGTACCGCAGTACCGCAGTACCGCAAAAAAAACCGCAAGTGCCCAGCTCTGTATACTAGATCCTTCAACGACTCAAAGTTAACAACCTCCCGATTCGCATGGTTGAGCGTAATACCCTTTGCCTTCACGATATATTTCATTTCCTCCCCCACCCTGACCCGTACCCCATAAGTCTTAGGTCCTGTTGAGGCAAAAGAGTCGGCGTATGCGTTGTCCCCATACTCATCCTTGATCTCATCAGTGAGCTCGCCGAGGAACTCCCCAATAGTGGGCATGTATTCACCCTCCCTCTCTGTGAATATCACGCTATCTGTATCGGCATACAATACTCTCCGCCCAAGAGAATGCAATAGACCCCAAAGTTTTATACGGGCGTAGGCTGTTGTGAAGCTGGCCACAGGTATGTTTGTAACCCTTGAGGTATCTGTGGCAAATTCAGTGTTGTTGTACTTTATTACGTAAGTATTACCTACATTTACGATCTCCATGACCTCTTTATCGGGGGCATTGGCATAATCCCAGACATCGCTATAACTTTGTGCCAAATGAATGCTCCCTCTGCCGGTATTCTGCGCAAATTTTCCCCATAGACTGTTTAGACACAACTTTGCACTAAAGCGCTTGCCAGGATTCTTTACAATTTGGACACGATCAAGTTGTATACCTTCGCGGTCGCGGTAACGTTGAATATAGGCAGACTTTTCATCTTCGGTATCAACTCCTCGCGGATACCCTGATGCCTCAACCTTATCCTTCAAAAAGGTGTTTATATATGGTGTGAAAAGGTTGGGTAGCTTCTGAAACCTCCACACCTCATGTATCTTCAGTATTCTATAACCATGGCGCACGGCTAGGGCCAACTCAGGACTTGTATATACGCCTCTGATCTTACGCTGGTGGGGTATATGGTTACATTCGCCGTTATCCTCTTCCGCGCACTTCACGCACAGGGGAAACATGAGCTTGTCGTCGATAACGACAGGTAAGATCGGCATCCATAAATTGCGTGGGGGAGTACGTCTACGAAAGAGATCCCAAAGTAACGATCATTCAAATTTTTTGAAAATTCATTGATGGATGGTAGGCTAGGCCCACCAGTTTCTCAGGAGCGCCCACGGGGTACGGATGGCTCTTCATCACGTATGGGTATAAAGAACAGAAATCGTAGTAATGGAGCTTCACGCCCTCCGTAGGTGGGAAGTATAGTCTGAAAGGATTTGTACGTCCTCCAAACAAGCTATCACCACATTTGAGAGGATCCAGCACCATTGAACGCTTGATCGCTTTTATTTCCTCACGGTACACCTCGTCTGTCTCCATCCGTGCATCATATTCATGCTCCCACAAGACTTTGTGAGTGAACTGTGATCCTATAAGTTGATCGCGGGTGCGGGTCGATGCAAGACAGTCGGCAGGAGACCTACCGTGGATATCTCCGGTGACTCCGCACTCAGGACGGGGGCATCCATGCCACCAGCAACCGTTAAAGGAGTACACAGTCTTCACACCAGTGACACGGTTTTCACTTAACCCATCAACCCAAAAAACACGTCCATTAATCTTAATGGGTACTTCACCCGTGTTGCGGGCGTGCTTTATGTATACACCTGTCTGTTGCTGTAGGTGTATGAGCCAGTAAATAGCCTTGTGCCCGTAACTGCGGGGATTGTTTCGGTGAATAATGGCTAAGGTGTCTTTCGGCATGAAGTTATTCTTGAACACCGTAAAACATAATGATGCGATGGTGGTTGCGACTTGCAGTGGATCGCATTTGAAACGGGCTATGTACATCCTTCTAAAGGCCTGGAAACATACTCTAAGCACGCGCACATCATTCACGCAATAACGCTCACATTCATCAGCTATATTATAAGGGTTACTTTCATTAAAACTGTCGTAGTATCGATCAAAGTCTTCACGTTCATCCATACAGTCAAAATAATGTTTGGGGGGTGGTGGGCCTACGTAGTTTAAAGTCTCGCTGGTGAGGAAAGTGTATGGGAAGTATCCTTTGGAAACTTCAGCTGCTACTCCCATCACCTTGGGTAGCTTTGCTAATTTACAAGGTGTGAATAATAAAGTATCTTTAAATT
Organism: Bathynomus jamesi; assembly: GCA_023014485.1. Lineage (NCBI taxonomy): Eukaryota > Metazoa > Arthropoda > Malacostraca > Isopoda > Cirolanidae > Bathynomus > Bathynomus jamesi. The sequence goes on along the minus strand of JAJOZX010008918.1, from coordinate 88,030 downwards.
GTACATTGCCTCTTATCTGCATCTGTATTAATTTGTTGCCTCTTTTCAATGGATCACCTGTAAATATCTCAGAGGATTCGTGTTCAAGCAACTCCTTATAAAGGAACTGCGTGTCAAACTTTGCCCCGTTATGGGCGAGAATATACACAGTCATTTTTTTGAACTTGTCGGCTAACTTGACAATATAGGACACAAATAGTTTCACAGGACTATCGCTGACATTCGTTTTAAAAACGTTTGTCCGTTTACCACATTTGGGGCACTCGTCACATTCGATATCCATACACTCATCACAGATAGTCTGGCTCACAAGTAAATGTGGAATTACCTCTTTGGTTTCAGCGTTCGTATATGTTTCTATATCGTAGTATACAGTTATACAAGGGTTATTTTTAGGCTTAGCATCTTTCATATAACATACATGCTTTACTCCATCCGCCTTATATTCCTCCTGGCATGTAGGACAGTGAATTACGTCACACTTGTGCTTAAATTTTCCCCAATTATCCATTGTGTGAAACATACCACATTCACAGATTCTCATTTTCCTGCACGTGCCAATTGATTTATGGAAATCAAAACAGCTATTATTGAAAAATGTGCGTCTACACACATCACAGTCTCTCTTCTCAGCTTCAACTACACGGCTTTCACATTTGGTGCTTTTACACTGCTCACATACCATGTGACATTCTTTACAATGTCTCACTATATCATCCGCAAACTCGAGGCACCCCTTACACAAATCATGATGTCTCCCATATTTTCGACTTTTGTCATAACTCGCGTAAAGCCACCTTATATTACGGATGGGGAGATACGTTGTCCCTGACAATCCTAAAATAAGTAGGGGCCTTGTACGATCTCTCACACAGCTTTTAAAAACATACACAGTCCTACGACGATCATCCAACCCAAACACAACTATGCGGACATTCATTTCCTGTTCTACCCTTCTCAGCTCTTCAGGACCCATATTACAGTCAAATTCAAGTTCACAGTCTACAGCTAGTTTACGGGCACGCTCCACGACTGTAGGCAACCAAATTTTTTGAGTTCGTGTATTTTGTACAGTAAACATACGTGCTAAGAGTACTGCTATAAAGCCGCAACCACGATCGACGTTTATATGCCGTCTATAAATAGCTTGAGAATTGAAGTTAAGAGTATACGGTATGGCACTATGACCCGCAACACGGTATACATGGTCAATATTTACCGTGAAGTTGTCCATATTGAAGGCTATACTACTTTGGGCGGCTTGCATTATACGCCCTAATATATATTCTACATCTTCAGCCGCCAAACGTCTAAATGGCACTATCACCCAATAATCGTCTACATCACCGTCATCTGACCCGAATCCAAAGGACAGACTCGTCCTGACTTCACGCTCGTCACGATTCTGAAGAGCAAACTCTATAATATGCTCTACAACCCGGCGTAGTCCGCGCTCAATTCCACTGCTATACATGACTCTAGGGTCGACCCTGACTCTATACCGATTTCTAGTCAAGGCTGGGGTGGGGGCTGCGGATCGCACCAATTCCAGCGTTATACCATCCTCAACAGAACGGGGGGCGGAATTAGTGGATATATTAGCGGAAGGTGCTGCTGATGGGGGCCCTGTTGCGTAGGAGGTTGATGGTTGGGGCTCTATTATTGTAGACTTAACAGAACGGGGGGCGGCGGATGAATAAGGGGATATATTAGGTGCTGCTGGGGGTGTTGTTGCGTAAGAGGTTGAGGGTTGGGGATCTATTACCGCTGCAACAGACGCGTATTTCGGTCGCTTTATACCTGACGTGGGTATCTCATACCTCCGCTTTGGACGTGTTACCGGTATCGCTGGTGAGGGTTCAGGGGAGGAGATCACAACTACACTGTCGTCGAGGTCATCCGTAATGATGGGCTGCTCTACCTCATCGTCATTCACGGTTCTGTGGGAGAAGAAATATAAGGATCAGCACTCAAAATTTGTAATATTTTGTAAATGACTCACTTAGGAGTGTGACGTGTTAGAAATGGACTCTGTAGAAAAATTCAGATTCACGAGCCCATCCACATGTATTATATCTGGACCTACAGGATGTGGTAAAACTGTGTTTATGCTTAAAATCATTAAAGAAAAGGGGGAGATGTTCTCGAAATTTGTGCATAAAGTTATATGGTGCTATTCGACGTATCAATCAGTGTTCAACGAGTACCAAGATGATATTTTGTTCCACAAAGGCGTATATGACGTTAATTCGTTAAAGGGAAATGAACATACAATCATTGTAATTGACGATCTCATGTTGGAGATGGATAAAACGTTTGCCGAGACATTTACAGTATTCTCCCACCATCTTAACATAAGCGTGTTCTTCATCAATCAGAATCTATTTTTCAAAAATAGATACATGCGCGATGTGTCGTTAAATACGCAATATCTAGTCTTATTCGCGCAACGTAGAGATGTATCACAAATTGGGGTATTAGCCAATCAAATGTTCCCGAATCAGCGTAAGGAGTTTTTGGAAGTTTATAAAGAAGCTACAAGCACGCGTTACGGATATTTGCTTTGCGACCTTCATCCGCGAAACACGTTTAGAGTGCTTCTGCGAACGAATATATTTCCAAACGAGCCTGAAACGGTGTATATTACAGAATGACAAAGAGACTAAAGAAATACCGTGAATTAATAAAAATCTATCATCGGCAATGCAGCAGATGTTTATTAAAAATATCGATGCCGACTTTTTAAAATGCATCTGTGAAATCTGTCTTAACGTTATAAATTGCAATGTATCAATGAAAACCCATCAGAAGGCTCGCCTACGCCGCTACAAGAACATAATACGTGCACTCGCTCGTAAAAGCCAAACTGTAGCGAAGAAAAAACGAATTATTGTACAAACAGGAGGGTCATTTCTCCCCATCTTATTTTCAGTTTTGGGTCCTTTACTGACTAGATTAATATAATGAAGAAAGTGGTAGTGATTCCCCACGAGGTGTACGCCTCACTGCAAAGAGACACGTATCTAGATCCCCGTAAAAGCAGACTTAAAAGAATGGAAAGCGAATTGTTAGCCCTATTAAACAGTGAAAAAACACCTGATGAGAAAAGAATCTTATACCAAGAAGCTCTGCAGAAATTTCTTCACGAGTACGAAAATTATAAGAGCCCTACAGAGATTCCTGTGGTTATTAGGCACAGCACGGGGGACGATGGCGACATAGGATCTGTACCCGACGACACAGCTGACCAACCAAAAAGATTAGCCACACAACATATCGAACATGTATTAAAAAATACCCTCCCACTTACATTGAGGAGTAAAGGCTTAAGTCTTTATAATCTATTGAATGAGGATCCCGCCATACAATGGACCGATACAGGGGAGATCATTGTGGAAGGATCAAAGGTACAGGGATCGAATATCGTAGACATTGTCCATGATCTGGTGAGAAAGTGGGATAGGCCATCACCATCAGGATGGAAGCATATTAAAGCAAGACTACAACAAATAAATGTCCCTAAAACGTTGATAGGAAATCTGAACAGGTTAAAAGACTTGGAACATGCAACGCCTGTGACACAATTGAAGGCGCCGTCACCCCCGGCGGTAACACCTTTGAAGAGGAGCAAGAAGAGGTTAAACCAACCCTACCCACGTGCCTCTAAAATACGCAAATGGCTAACGTATTAACTAAACGCTATTATGACATTTCTACCCCATCCTCTTACGGCGGCGTAGATAGACTGTACAGAAGTGTTTACGGAGTAGGAAAAAAAGATGTTGAAAGATTTTTGAGGGAGCAGGACGCTTATACGCTTCATAAGCCTGTGAGAAAAAGGTTTAAAACAGCCAAGACAACGGCTTCCTCGATTGATTCTATTTGGCAAGCAGATTTAACAGACATGCAAAGATATTCTGTGTATAACGATGGTTACCGCTACATTCTATTCATAATAGACGTATTCTCTAGATATCTGTGGCTAGTTCCTCTGAAAAATAAATCACCTGAAACAGTTGCTAAAGCCACCAAAACGCTAATGTTAAAAGAAAACAGGGTTCCTGGCTATTTTTGTACGGATATGGGGAAGGAGTTTATAGGCCGTGCTTTTCAGAATATGTTGACAGAGTTTAATATCAGCTATTACACAACCAATTCTATACATAAGGCTTCTTTAGCTGAAAGAGTTCAGCGCACCATAAAGGAACGCATGCACCGTTATTTTACACATAAAAACACATACAGATTTCTAGACATTCTGGAATCATTGGCATCATCCTACAACCGCTCACACCATCGCACGATTGGGGCAACACCTAACGAAGTTTTAGAAAGAGGTACGCTCCCGAGAAGAGATGGATCACCACCACCACCACACTCTGCGCGCTTCAAAATCAATGATTATGTAAGGCTGTCGCGTTCGGGGAATAAATTCGCAAAGGGTTTTGAGCAAGGATGGACACGCGAGATTTTTAAAGTTAGGGCTGTGAGACCTAAAGGTGAGATAATGATGTATTACATTGAAGATTTGAATGGGGAAGAAATCTCAGGAGGCTTTTACCGCGAGGAATTGCAGAAAGTTGCGTTTAATTTAGAAAAAAATGTGTTTAAAATTGAGAAAATTTTAGGAAGCAAAGGTTCAGGAAGGAGAAAAATGTACCTGGTGAAATGGCTAGGGTACCCAGAAAGCTTCAACACCTATATAAAAGCTGATGCAATAATGAAGCTTAAATAGTATGCAACATGGCTCCTAACCATTTCTACGTCACACTCCCGTCCTCCTCGTCCCTGTCTGTACACCCTAACAACACGCTAGCCAACTTTGTAACAGAACTCCATGGGCACATTGAATTGGGTCGTGATTCGTATGAGGTGGGGATATGCGAAATTCAGCTGGACACCGTCTTTTTAAATATTGAACATAAAGAAACCGTTTTTACGATTCTTAGAGACATTGACGAGTGTGAAAAAGCTGGGGTAGCTATGGATGAAACTATGCGCATCGCTCGGACTAAGATTACGGTATTACAGTACAGAAGTAAGACTAGGGCCGGGTCAATATGGTTCGGCCGAGGATGTTGTGAGAGGCTTAAACGTAAGTTTAAGAAACTCAAACCTTACGAATGATTTAGTATATGAAATCGTAAACAACCCTGCACATACACTAATCCTAAAATCAAAGACTAACAGACGTCTTAAAGAACATAGAAAGTTCAAAATTCTAACCAACGGCCGATATAGCGCAGCCTTCCAAAGAGACACATTTCACGAGACACAGTATAACTTGTCCAGATTAATGTATCAATTGAAGATGGAGAAATTGGCTGAAAGGTCCCCAGACATGTGCTATATTTACAGTAATATAGTGGAGCACCAGTTTGTTGGGGATACCCAGGCACGCCTGCTGCGCATTGCTCACATCCCCAACCATAGAGGAAGGAGTTTGAGTATTACATATGACAGACCCCATTATGTGAATGTCGCAACTAATTTAATAACCAATATCACAATATATATAAGAACGATTGAGGGCGAAAACTTCCCATTCGGTAACGGGAGCTTAACAGTGAAGCTACACTTTCGACGCACTGAGTTATAATGGATAGAAAGCCTTTCACCGTCTATCGAGGGATGCGATACCAGCGCGGTAGTGGACTTGGATCCATTTTTTCATCCATACTACGTACGGCTGTTCCTTTGCTGAAGAGGGGTGCCAGATACCTTGGAAGGAAAGCGCTACAATCAGGCCTTAACACTGCAGAAGACATATTGGCCGGGGCTAAACCTAAAGAAGCTCTAAAAAAACATTTAAAGCGTACACGGAACGAAATCATCAAAGATGCAAAGAGAAAAATGCGTGGTGGCGGGAAGAAGAAGAGGGCTCCCCGGAAGAAGAAGGGGTCACGTGGTATTAAACGTAAAAGGCTATCAAAAAAGAAATGCTGTAAGCGAATGAAACCTATGGTTGACCACTTTTTTGACTGATATAAGCTAAGGATATTGATCTCATGAATCATAGTTTGTTTACCACTTGTCGAGAGAGGAGTCACTATTTCGCCATGGCACGCTTCATCCACCCATGTAGTTCACAATGCTGTAAATCGGAGCTGTCCTTTTTTGAGCTCCCGCCAACCCAAGTTTCTATTGAGCACAGTGACTTTATTACAATTAACCCTTTAAACACAATTAGTTCCCGAGTGCACCTATAGAATTCGTGATACCCAGCTCAGGTCCTTACTTTTTTGATCCAAGCTGTGTGCACATGTACGCTAAGCTACGTATAGCCCATTCTGATGGAACGGTCTGCGATGACAAATATGCTGTATACCCTGAAACAAACTTTCTGCACGCCATATTCAACCAGTGTGACGTATATTTAAATCAGACCAACATATCGGCAGGCACGGGGTACTATCATCTACGAGCCTATTTGGAAAATGTCCTCAACTTTTCCAAAGAAGCGAAGGCTACCTTTTTAAGTGCGGAGGGATATTATCAAACTAAAGATGAAAATAGTATAAAGGACAAATTTAAAAATTCTAAAAAGAAAATATACGAGTGTTTTGGACGGTTGCACACAGATTTCACTTTCCAGGAGAAGTTGCTTGTGAACGGGGTGGATATGAAAATAAAGCTCACCCGCACGAGTCCTGAGATCTGCTTAAATCTGGATGCGAATCAAGAAGAGGGTGCAAAGTCCGTTGTGGTTCACATTATGGACACATACCTCCGCGTACGGCGAGTGAAATTAAGTTCACCAAAACAACTAGAAATTGAGAAAAATTTACTAAACGCTACAGTGAAATATCCTATTAACAGAGTGCAGATCAAACTATATACGGTTCCTGCAGGGTTGGCATCGAAGCAGATAGAAAACATTGCCCTGGGAAATCTTCCTAAAAGGATATTAATCGGCATGCAGGACCACGCTTCGGTGAATGGAAAATATAAAAAAGTGCCTTTAAATTCGAGAATTTCGGACTTAAAAATATAACTCTATACGTTAATGGCACTGCTTTGGGTGGAACAATGGGTACGGACTATTCATCAGACGCTGTGTTACCTCTTTGTGCCAGAGCCTATAGTAATCTGACCCATATTGCAGGTGATTGTGATGAGCTTGGTAATGGGGTAACGCAGGAAGAATTCATTGATCAATTTAACCTTTACCCGTTTGACATTACACCTGACTTATCTGCTAGCGTAAATACCCATTTAACCCCACAGCAGAGCGGAACATCTCAGTGCGGCTGGAATTCGCCAAGCCTATAGACGCTCCTATTAGTGTACTAGTATATCTCGAATCGCAAGCCCTAATAGAAGTAGATAGATTTAGAAGCGTTATCACTGACTTTTAAAATGGATGCTAATACACTTCAGAAAGTAATGGAGCGAGTCACACGTTCCAAATTTATCGGCGTGTTTGCGAAGAATGAAACATTGAGTTTGCCAAGTACGCGAGAATGCGGTAGTCTTATTGTGAACACAGACATCATCGGTAATGAAGGGATTCACTGGATCGCTGTCTATTTTAAAAATAGACAGCGCCTGTACTATTTTGATTCACTCGGTACTCAACCCTGGAGTGACCCTATTATTGTAAAATTTCTCGCTCAGTTACATATTCCCGAAGTTGTGTGGACCCCATTTCGCATGCAAGGATATTTTACTAATGTTTGCGGAATGTACTGTGTCTCATTTCTCATGCATATGTCAAATGATAAAGAATTTATAAATTTTTTAAATTTATTTGACCCGTGTCACACTCGCCGAAACGATGAAATGGTATGCAGACAGATAAAAAACCGTTTTCCAATTGTACGTACTCGTTGTATATTATAATGTTTTTGTTCGTATATTTGTAACGATATTCGTTTATTGTACTGATTTCTTTCATTTAATAAATTTATGAAAATATATTGTCTTCTTATCCCAAAAAGATCGAAAAACACTTACATTATTTCGGTGTGACATTGTTGACTGATCAGTATACCCTCCCTATTCCGAGATTCTTCAAAAGATTGTATAACACGTGTCAAATCCTCATCGGACCTTAAAGGAATAATGCTTTTAAAACATATACAGAGTATACAGACAGACAGATCCCCATTATGTGAAGATATCTTTGGTTCGATTACGCATATTTCGATTTTAGCATAATGGGGAAATAACATTGAATGACATTTTTGGCGAGTATCTATTTGACGAGATACTACAACTCTCCATATATATATAAAATTCTAATTATAGACACTTACATTTCTATGGTAGTCCCTTGCGTCGGATTGTAAGGAGCGTCACTGCAAATATCTTCTACGGTTTGCGTTGAAAATAATTCGCCACGATCAATCGCATTGAAAAGACTAATTGCGGTTAATGCTGCAGTATCACGTTCTTCATACAAGTCTGGGGAGACGTACAGGTCCATGGTGGAGGATGTGTGACACTGCTGACTGATCAGTATATCATCCATATTCCGAGGTTCTTCAAAAGATTGTATAACACGTGTCAAATCCTCATCGGACCTTAAAGGAATAATGCTTTTAAAACATATACAGAGTATACAGACAGATCCCCATTATGTGAAGATATCTTTGGTTCGATTACCAATTTCGATTTTAGCATGATGGGGAAATAACATTGATTGACATTTTTGACTAGTATCTATTTGACGAAATACTACAACTCTCCATATATATATAAAATCGAATTATGGACACTTACATTTCTATGGTAGTCCCTTGCGTCGGATTGTAAGGAGCTTCACTGCAAATATCTTCTACGGTTTGCGTTGAAATAAGTCGTCACGATCAATCGCTCTAAAAAGACTAAGTGCAGTTAATGCTGCAGTATCACTTTCTTCATACAAATCTGGGGAGACGTACAGGTCCATGGTGGAGGAATGATTATTCACTGATGCGCGAAAATAGCTACTGTTACTCCCAACTGAAAAATCCCCTTTTATATGCACATCGCCAAGCTCCGCCCCAAAAGACCAGATGTTCGTCGTGATTGGCTGCCGATGTAGCTGGGTGGAGCTATGACGTGTACCATTCCGCTATAACGGGTACGGACGAGTAATTGCATCTTTATATTTTCACTAATAGATTTAATGCTCTTATTCTCCTTTGAAAATTATTTGGTGATTCGTATAGAACTTTTGATATTGATTCCAAATATGGTTTCAGAAGTTTTCTATCACCCATAGTTTTCGAGAAAATAATATTTCCATTTACTCAGTTTCCCGCATCATTAGTCACTAATGTAATCGAGAGGGTATAAAGAAATATATCATAATTATATTTTAAAAATAACATTCGGTTTCAACGTTAAACTGTGGGTCTAAGGTCCGCCCGAATTGTTCATTCTGACGAAGGTCAAGCTTTCCACTCCACCTTAGACCTACAGTTTAACTCCGAACCAATCAACAGCCCAGCGTCTTAACCACTAGGACACGTAGGGTACCCATTTATCTGCCAACCACTTTCTTTGTTACTCCACCTTAGACCTACAGTTTAACTCCGAACCATCAACAGCCCAGCGTCTTAACCACTAGGACACGTAGGGTACCCATTTATCTGCCAACCACTTTCTTTTATTATGTGTAATGACCACCTTAGACCTACAGTTTAACGTGAACCATCAACAGCCCAGCGCGTCTTAACCACTAGGACACGTAGGGTACCCATTTATCTGCCAACCACTTTCTTTTATTATGTGTAATGACCACCTTAGACCTACAGTTTAACGTGGAACCATCAACAGCCCAGCGTCTTAACCACTAGGACACGTAGGGTACCCATTTATCTGCCAACCACTTTCTTTTATTATGTGTAATGACCACCTTAGACCTACAGTTTAACTCCGAACCATCAACAGCCCAGCGATTTGCTTCTAAACTAAAATTAAATGTTATAAAATAAATAATATATATATATATATATATATATATATATATATATATATATACCTAACATAAGAAAAGAATGTGTGTGTATATATATATATATATAGCATAATAATATATATCTAGCAATCCGATCATTGCAAAAAAAAAACTGGAAGGTATGCAATTAATAAAGGTGTATTTAAACAGAATTAATTGGAATAACTATCGTCATATTGTGTTGCACAATGGATGATTAATGGGACACATGGCGCTATCTGGAACACATTGCGCTATCTGGCAACTCAGCCAGAATAGAGGCTTATAAAAGATCGAGAAGCTGGTGAAGACTCATTCCCAGCTCGGCTCCAGCCGAGCAAGGACCTCTGGTCCTTCTCTTTCTGGCCCTTTGGTAAACCCCTTAGTGGCCTCTTAGGTTAGGAAAACGAAAATAATATGCCTTAAAGGCAACTACTCTCTCTCTCTCTCTCTCTCCTTCAGGCGTCTCTCCCTCCTTCAGCTCTCTCTCTCTCTCCTACAGGCGTCTCTCTCCCTCCTTCAGCTCTCTCTCTCTCTCCCTACAGGCATCTCTCCCCCTCCTTCAGCTCTCTCTCTCCTGCATGTGTAACTACTGCATGTGTACCTCCTGCATGTGTGCGTATGTGTGTGTACCTCCTGCATGTGTACCTCCTGCATGTGTACCTATCCTCTCTCCTTCAGGCGTCTCTCCCTCCTACAGGCATCTCTCTCTTCTTCAGGTCTCTCTCTCCTTCAGCTGTCTCTCTCTCTCCTTCAGGCGTCTCTCTCACCTTGGCTCAGCCAACTGGCTGATTCTGGCTGATTAGGAGCCTATAAAACAACGCCAACTCGGCTGAAGTCTTAGTGTGCACTTGGCTCCTGCCAGGTGAACACCTCTCCTCCTTTCTCTCCTCCTCTCTCTCTTGGGGGATAACGCCGCCTCCAAGTTTCATGACCCCCCTTGTTGCACCTGCAGCATTCCCCCTTTGGGGGAATTTTTTTCTTTTTTCTTTCTTTTTTTTTTTCTTTTTTTCTTTTTTTTGCAACCCCCACCCCCTTTGCAACAACCCCACACCCCCTTTGCAACATTACATAATAACCTGCAACATTCTTGCACTCTCCCCTTTTTCGGCTATACTACTGGCCCTAACCGATCACTACAAACCCCGAGTAGTTCTCATCTATGAACGTTTCAAATTTTATTCGAGGCATCAGACGGGAATGAAAGCATTGCAGTTTGTTGCAGGAATAAAAAGCCATAGCCGTACGTGTAAATTTGGGGACAAATTAGACGAAATGCAAAGAGATAGGTTTGTAATGGGTCTCAAAGAGGAGTCTACCCAGAGAGCCCTATTAGCCATACAGGACCTAACTTTTAGTCAGGCTGTAGAAATAGCTACGGCTAGAGAAGCAGCTGCTAAAGATGTTAGAGCTTTTGGCAATCACAGTAGTAAAGCCCAACACGTAAGTAGCTTTAAATCTACTAGGCCTGGCAGACCTAATGAGCCTACTAGACAGGCAAATAAAAGGTATGAGGCAAATGCGACTAAGCCTACTAATTCTACTAAGCCTTCCAAGCCATGTACGGGGTGTGGAAAACACGTGGAAGAAGGACTGCCCTTTTAAAGAAGCAGTTTGCCGAAACTGTAGTAAAATATGCCACATAGCTAAAGTGTGTTTTTCAAAGAAAACGAAGGGTGAAAGTTCTAATTTTAACATTTCTAGTGTAAATCCTCAAAGGGGAAATACTTCGTACATTAGAGTGGAGTACCTATTTTATGAGCAGCAAAGTGGGAATAATACAGGCCCATATATTGTAGAGGTAGGCCTAAATGGAATTACAGTTCCTCTAGAACTAGATACAGGTGCTGCCCGAACTGTCATGTCCAAAACAGTTTTTGACAAAACTTTCAAAAATACACCTAAACTACATGCATCTAAAACTATATTAAAGAAATATGGGGACATACAAATACCTATTTGGGGAGACGCATCCGTCACAGTTACACTCAACCAGAAAACTTTGTCTCATCCCTTAACCCTTTTAGTGGTGGATGAGCAAGGGCCTACTCTACTAGGCCGTGATTGGATTGATGCTTTGAAAATGCCAATTGACAAAATCTTACCAAAGGGTCAGGCAGATGTGCATACACTCTCATATCCGTCTGACATAGACTCATTGTTAAGGGAGTTTTCTTCTGTTTTGGGGCCTGAATTAGGCAACCTAAAAGGCCATCAGGTCTGTATAGAAGTAGATCCTCATGTAACTCCGAAATCTTGTAAGGCTCGTTCAATTGCGCATGCACTGCGGGAGAAGGTAGATTTAGAAATTGACAGGCTGCTAAAAGATAAAATTATCGAACCAGTCACACACGCTAAGTGGGCTGCCCCAGTAGTTCCTGTACTAAAACCGGACAAGTCCGTGCGGTTATGTGGGGATTACCGTTTAACAGCAAATAGAGCAGTCCTTCTAGATTGCTATCCTATACCCAAGCTTGATGAATTATTTAGCTCTCTTGCTGGGGGTAAATATTTCACAAAACTTGATATGTCCCAAGCCTATGCTCAACTAAGTTTAGATGAAAATTCTAAAGAACTAACTAACATAAATACGCACCGAGGCCTATATAAGTACAATAGGCTATGCTATGGAATAGCATCGGCTCCGGGTATTTTTCAGAGGACAATGGACCAAGTTCTAGGTCACATTCCAGGAGTACTTTGCTTTCTAGATGATGTCCTCATTTCAGGGTCGTCTAAAAAAGAACACCTAACTAGATTAACCACGGTTCTAAAAAGACTCCGGGATGCCGGACTTAAGCTAAAGAGAGAAAAGTGTTCATGGGGTCACTAACGAGGTTTCATATTTAGGGTTCCGCATAGATGCCTCAGGCATTCATCCAACGGTGGATAAACTAGAAGCAATAAAAAATGCACCACCTCCACAAAACATCACACAGTTACAAGCTTATTTAGGTCTCCTAAACTTTTATAGGAAATTTTTGCCTAATGCATCGACTTTCCTTGAACCCCTAAATAAGCTATTACGATCTGGGGAACAGAGGAGATGGGAGAAAACTCAAAAGGAAGCATTTGAGGCTTCCAAGGACGTACTACTAAAGTCCACTCTCCTAGTGCATTATGATCCTAAACTTCCTCTCGTAGTTTCAGCAGTTCTTATGGAATTGGGGCAGTGTTATCTCACCACATTGATGGTGTAGATAGGCCTATCTGTTTTGTTTCTAGAACACTAACTGAGACTGAAAGACGATATGCACAAGTGGAACGTGAAGCATTAGCCTTAGTATTTGCAGTAAAAAATTTCATTTCTATCTAAGGGGTCATGAATTTAAATTAATTACTGACCATAAGCCTCTTTTAGGTTTATTTTCACCTAATAAAAATATTCAGTTATGGTCTCAGGTAGAATTCAACGATGGGCACTGATCCTACAAGCCTATAAATTTGACTTAGTACATCGGTCAGGTAAACTTCTAGGTACGGCTGATGCGCTAAGTAGGTTGCCCTTAGAAAATCCAAATGATTGTGTACCTATACCTACAGAATGGGTTCACTTGGTGGAGTTTTGGAATCTACTCCAGTATCTGCGGTACAAATAGAGCAGTGGACAAAATCAGACCCTATTCTGTCTAGGGTCATCCATTTCTGCTCAGTTGGTTGGCCTACTAAGGTTGAGAGTGAATTACAGCCTTTTATCAACGTCAGTCTGGCCTCTCGATTCAAAATGGCTGTCTCTTATGGGGCCACAGAGTGATAATTCCAAATGAAGGCAGGTCGAATTTAGTGAAGGAACTTCACGCTGAACACACGGGTGCAACAAAAATGAAAGAGCTGGCGAGAGCTTATTTCTGGTGGCCTGGTTTAGATGGAGAACTCGAATCATTGGTTCGTTCCTGTCAAAGCTGCCTAGAGAACAGAGATCTCCCAAGGAAAAGTCCACTTCATCCTTGGGAATGGCCTATTATACCGTGGCATAGGATCCATGTTGACTATGCAGATCCTATAAATAATATTTATTTCCTAGTCATTGTGGACGCCTACTCTAAGTGGGTGGAAATTTTTCCAACCACTTCCACGACTTCGGGTGTTGCTATTCGCTTACTCCGTTCGGTTTTCGCTCGATGGGGTTTACCCGTAGTCCTGGTTTCCGACAATGGTACTTGTTTTACCAGTGAGGAATTTCGTTCTTTTGTCCACCTAAATGGCATTAGACATGTCCGGTCCAGTGTTTTCCACCCGTCTACTAACGGTCTCGCGGAAAACATCGTCCGTACTTTCAAGTCGGCCTTGCGTCATTCTCGTGGGGAGGAAATGCAAGTGGTGTTGGATAAATTTTTGTTTAAATATCGAATAACACCTCACACCACGACGGGGGTGTCTCCCTCTAAACTTATGATTGGCTGGGGAATTCGTTCAGTTTTCGATTTGTTACGTCCAAACGAAACGTTACAACAGCGAGTTTTAGCCATCAGGAAAAACAGAAGTTGTACCACGACACTAAAAGAGGGAGAGTTATGAAGCGCAACCTAATGATCCAGTTATGATTCGCAAACTATGGGGCTGGACCAAAATGGGTTCCTGCAACTGTGCAGGAGAGAAACGGGCCCTGTTTCCTTCAAGTACCAACTAGAAGATGGTCGTTCTATTAAACGCCATCAGGACCAGATATGGGAACGTGAATTGCAGAAGGACCAGAGTCTTCCGGAAGAGAGAACTGATCCTCCGGAAAATGGTTCAACTCGCCCGCTTATGCAGGTTGCACCTCATCCTACTACATCAACCCCACTCCGCAGGTCGTCTAGGGTCCCTCATCCCCCTGACAGACTAAACTTGTAGGGGAGGAGTGAGGTGACGTGTGTGTATATTATGTATATAGTCTAAAAGTCACTAAAGGAGAAATATCACTAAATCTAAGCTGAATGGCAAGAGTCAGGCATAAACGAACAACGCGGCTGTTCGTATTGTTTTGGGCTAGCCTAGAGATGTTTTTTCCTATCTGACATAATCGTTGGTGCTGAGTTTAATTAGGTGGTGTTTCTAAGGTGATAAATGGGGTAGGAAGTTGTCCGTACTTAAGTATAGTTAGGGGTAATGTCTATAGCTTCTAAATTGGTAATGTAAGAGAGAGTTAGGTAGGCTGTTTGTGGGACCCAGGAATCGAATGGTAGGCTCCCAAAGGAATATCTAATTCAACGCACCGGTAAGTGCTTTGATTGTTTGCTAAAACTAAGTAACCTAACTGGGGTGTCTACTCCACGCTATCACACATTATAACCTTTGTTAGATTCCCTTGCTCATACACATAGACTGGACCTGCAAAGTCTACTCCCACTACATCAAATGGGACAGTATAGACACACCGTTCTCTTGGAAGTGGAGCCACCTTTTCATAATAAGGCTTTGCACTCCAATGCTTGCAAACCACACATTTATGCAAGACCTTTTTTACTACTTGTCTAATTTTGGGAATCCAAAACTGTTGTCTGATCTCTATTATTACTTCTCTAACTCCAGCATAGGCCTAAATCTAACATGTTAACTGGGTGGGTGATCGCCCACCCAGTAAAGGATTTCACCCACCCAGTTAAAAAAACAAAATAATACTGTATTCAATCATCTAAAAAAACTCGGTCGAATCCATGGATAAAGCAGCCAAAGTCGCCAACTTGGCTATAAATCTAATCGGTAGTTTGGCATTTGCCATAAAATCCGTTGTAAACAAGACCCATCCTGGCCCTAATACTAAAGCAATGAGTGAAATAGCCAGCTTGATCTGTTCAATTCTGTTGCTTTTAAAGGGGATAGAGGTAAATAAATAACTTTGTTTTCTATAAGTTCTATTACATAGTTTAATTTTACTCATATGATATTGCAGTATTAAGATATTGACTTGGTAATGCTGCCTTGGTATATAATTGTAATGTGATGGAATCATGGATGGCGGCCTAACTTTGACTATTGAAGCAAATATGAAACAACCTATTTCCTATGTTTATGTGATTGAAATTATTTATTCTAATGCAATTATGCATGTATGTATTCATTTGCATGACTTACATAATGGTTGATATGTAGGTAGCAGGTAGGCATAGCTACAGAGCCTAATTATGCCAATCTTGAGCAAGTGACACATGAATGCGTGTTTGGGTCTTTTACAGTAGCAATTTTTTATACTGCATAATTGTATATGTGCATACTGTTTATCCTATTTTATTCTATTTACCTAGTTCAAAATATAATAATTGTTTGTTTATTATCTGTAATATTATCACAATATTTGGAGCTATTGAAGAATAGGGACCCCAGCCTTCTTTAGTTAGCTTTATAAGGCTAACTAACGAAAATATCATGACCTAACCTAACCAATCGTCAAGGCCGTACAGTTAACCTAACGATTGGTTAGGTTAGGTCGTGATATTTTCGTTAGTTAGCCTTATAAAGCTAACTAAAGAAGGCTGGGGTCCCTATTCTTCAATAGCTCCCAATATTTTTACTTTCATACATAACACTGGTCAACACTCATTTTATTGCCAATCATATTAGTGATTTTGGGGTAACTTTGTGGTGCTGATTCCGAATATGACATCGGTTTTGCTAGATTGGCTCTAATTAATTAGATAATTGGTACCCCATTGAAACACGTAAAAATGCAAAAAATATAATGTTCAGGCGGAGCCTACTTACAAATCGCATTGAAATTGTCTCAAATCATACAAAAGTAAACACATGAAATACATAATGGCATTTTATTGGGTCTCACCATCTAGATTCTAGAATGTTCCGGTAGTTTCCCATATGCACGCGTTATGGTTACGTTTCCTATTAATTGAGGGTATTCATTATCTCAAGAACTAGAGCCAAATCGGAAAAACTAATTTCATTTTGGAATTCAGCAACCCCAAAATACCCTAAATTCGTACGAATTTCCTTGGCAACGAAATTTTATTTTTTTTGTTGACCTGTGTAATGAGACTATATATAAACAATATTACATAGTATTACCCACAAATGTATATTATTTTTTCGTTAAAAATTGTTGAATACTTTATTTATGCTTCTTGTGGGTTTTTCTTCTTATAGGTTATCTCCCCCCCCCCCCCCCACTATTAATATTTGTTATTAATAGTGGGGGGGAGATAACCTACAAGACTAATATTTACTACTAATACACTATTAATAATACCCAATTACTAATACACAAGACTAATACACTATTAATATCTGTTATTAAATAATAGTGGGGATTTATATAGGTTATATTTATAGTTTATATAGGCATATCAGATTATTGAAACCAATCAGATTTTTTATTGATATCACTAGGCAACAAATTTCAACTTTTTTTTTGTTACAGACACGTGAACTACTGATTCCTACTAAAGCGCTGATGCTGATTTCAGATCTGATATCAAAATTTCTCTATCACGTCCAGATTTTGTGTAACCGAAAACCCCTATTTTTCATTTTTTTTCTCACCCGCTTCTATTACGAAAGCCGTCTAAGCTACTTTTCCGTGCCACGTTTTATGTTAAGCATACTTAAATAATTAGTGAACAGGGATGTCTTTCCTCCTTTATTCGGCTTAAGACAGACAGCGGAATTCCGCTGGCGGAGTTACCACCCCTGCGCCCAACCATCCACCCAAAGCGCGTTAGTATTTTGTTGTTACTACTGAAAGGCAAATTCCTGTTCTTAAGTGAAACTTTGGTGTGTCCTCTTCCTTTGTCGCTTGTAGGATGACGAGCTCTCCTTCTGCAGGAACCAACAATAATCTCCATCATATTTGGGTTGAAATTACCTTGGTATCTGTTTTCCATAACTGAGATCTGTTGGTGGAAGCGCTCACCATGCTCGTCACTTACAGCCCCAAGGTTGGCCGGGAAGAAGTCAAGATGAGAATGTAAAAAATGAATTTTCAAAGACATTCTGCATCCCATTATTCATAAGATATAAGCATGTTTTCTATGAGTTTACGGTGGTTTTCAGCTTTGTGGTTTCCAAGAAAATTTTTGACAACTTCAACGAAAGATGTCCATGCTCCTAGTTCATTCTCATTTAGGTTAGATGGAAACGATGAGTCGTGGATGACACTGCGGATCTGTGGTCCAGTGAAAACTCCAGCTTCTAGCTTAGCATCTGTCAATATTCCTTTGAATTTATCCTTTAAATATTGGAAACCAATACCTGATGATCCATACCCTTCACGAAATTTTTCATAAGGCCAAGTTTAATGTGAAGTGGTGAAGATGTACTTTCTGAGGGTCAATAAGTGCTGGGTGTTTCACATTGTATTTACCAACAACATGTTCAGTTCTAGATGGCCAATCATGTTTTTTGTAGTGGTTCTTGTCATCTCTGCTGTTCCATAGACACAAAAAGCACATATGCTTTGTGTAGCCCAACTGTAACCCAAGAAGTATGATACAACTTTAAGGTCGCCACAAATATTCCATGTGTGGTCCTTATATTTGATGAGTCTTAGCAGCAGTTTCATCGATTCATAAGTCTCATTAAGGCCAGTGGCATGTGCTACAGGTATTGAAGGTTTTTCATTGCCGTTGTGCACTAATACAGCTTTAAGGCTAGCTTTACTAGAGTCAATGAACAGTCTCCATTCTTTTGGATCATAGCGACAGCCAATCCTTGCATCAGACCACTGATATCGTGGCAGAAACAAACGTTTTCTTCCTGTAAGTAAATGATGAAAACTGCAAATGGCGATGGCGGAAATGGGAAACTTTGGTGTTTGGTTGGAGAAGATTAAATTCTTGAAGTCTTGAACCAAGCAACTCTGCCTTTTCTTTTGGTAATTCAAATCGCGCACTAAGTCATTTAACTCCGCTTGACTTAACAAATGTGGGAAATATTTGCATCTGGAACATATATGCCATCTTTCCCTGTTTCTATATCACTAGCAGAATCTTCAGATGAACTGCTGTCTGTTATCGTTGCTGGTGAACTGGTGGTGGATTTGTTTCATCATGTGGTACTGGTTTCATTGCTGATTCGCAGTTTGGGTACGTGATCTTTGATTTGTTTTTCTTTGTGAAACCAGCAATCTTTCTCAAACAAAAATAACAATCATTGAAGTGATTTTTCGGCTCACGCCAAACCATGGGGACTGAGAACGGCATAGCTTTTCTTTTACCATTCATCCAAGCTATTAACATTGCATTGCACTGTGCACAGCAAATATGTGGTGCCCAGTCCCTCTGTTGGTCTCCTAACTTACAGTCAAAATAACACTTGTAGGCAAGTTTAATCTTTGTTGTTATGTTTCTACGTTGTGGCTTAGGTGTATATTGTCCACAGACAAAGCAGAAGTTGTCTGGGTGATTTACACAAGCACGTCTATTTGATGCCATTTTGAATTACCATACAATATCCGAAAAACGTAGAAAGTAATTATTACGATGTGCAAAATAAAAGAAATACACACCGTAGTACAAAACAAATGCTATAAAAACACACAATTCACCACAACCTGTCACTTGCTCATCAGCAGAGAGCTTCAACAACCGTTTCTGCTTGACTGTCACGTAGCGACTGACCGTTGGGCCGTTGCCCGTTACTATGCTCTTGACTCAGTGTTGCCAACTCGGGATAAATTTTATTTATCAAAATTGTTCGAATTTGTATATAGTTGGCAAAAAAAATTGCTTTAACCTTGAAAAGCAAGTTTCATATTACTGGCATTAAGCCGATTAAAACCAAAATCTGGACGTGGTAGAAAATTTTACTAAAAGTGATTTGCATTTTACACAAAATCTAGACGTGATAGAAAAAATCTAATTATAGATTTGAAATCAGCATACCGAAATTAGCTAGGAGCACCTATTTGGTCTTCTGTAACAAAATCTTTGTTGCCTAGTGTATTCATTGCTCTTTCATTTAGCTATAAATTTACTTTATTGTTGTTTATTTTATTTCTACTAAAAATATTTTTACTATGTTTTAGTAACCACTTCACTTTATTATGTTAAATTAAATTTATACATCAATAATATTGGTTGTCAATTACAGATTGTATTTGAATACTAAAATGTCTAGTCGTAAAAAATTAAAAAAAGATGATTCTGTTGGTTCAATGGATATATCTAGTTTTTTCAAGTCGAACATTAAAACACATAGTAAAGAACCTCAGTCTGTTGGAATTACAGCCAATGAACGACCATTGATATCTACAACGGCCAGTGATACAGGGTTGACAGGTTCTTCAATTATGCCATCTGACTGTTCAAATACAGCCTCTTCTCAATGTCCATACCCAGAGACCTCAGCTTCAAGTATTGGTCAAGATGCGGATGTGGCCAATTCATATTCCACTTCTACTGGTTCCACATCGTACTATATGGGCTTACCTCTTAATATTAACAGATTGTTGAACATGTATTCATCGGATTCGGTTCTTACAAGAATTAAAAACAAGGATAAAAGACAAACTCGATTGTTTGTTAAGTGTAATGTTTGTTGCAGTTTCATAGATGATGCTGAGAAGGTTTCATTGAACAGAAGTGTACCTTATGCATTCAGTACGGGAGCACGAACAGAAGGTAAGCTTGGAGCACAGCGCTTAATTGAGCATCTTCAGGGTAAACCACATGCAGCTGCACTAGAGGCAAGCAAATTACATGATCAGTTTCAAAAGCAGAGCGACAAACATCCTTGGCTGAATCTCTTCAAGAGATATAGAATCCAGGAAGTTTCACAGCTACTTCGCCTGGCAATGGACTGCTACAATGACACTCAGTGTGAACCGTATCAGGATATTCCTAGCCATCAAGGAGTCTCACCAATATCTTTTCCGACCACTTGTACAGAAGTTTTCCCAAGACTAGGATTGCAACATGGAACCATTTAGACCCACAGGTTCAGATATGCACTATCGCACGACAAATATTTACTATGAAATGTTGTCATGCATTGGTGATGTATTTAAGGAGAATCTCATTGAAGAAATAAATCAATGCGATGCTTTAGGAATACAAATTGATGGATCATGTGATCGTCAACAACTAGGCATTAAGTTTGTGACTGCAAGATTGGTGAAAGATGGCGTTATTACTAAACGTTTTCTTGCAACTGTGGAGCCTGTTGAAGGAGGAGCCAATGGCTTACTGGAGGCTCTCGGTAGAAGCTTGGAGAGGCCTGGCGATGTATCGTTTCAGTATAATAATCTAGCGCCAGAAGGCCAAGATTCAAGCGATGATGACGACACCGAGAGCGACAACATGAATGAAATTAACTTCAGTGCACTTGTTTTCGACAAGCTGTTATCCCTTACAACTGATGGTGAAGCAGCCAACACCGGTATCAATTCTGGGTTGTGGAAGAAACTGAATGATGAACTACAACGGCTGATTCCTTGCATATGGTGTGTGTGCCATAGAACTGATTTGGCGTTTCACGAGTTAATCACAACTGTTCCTGAATTGAAGCGACGGTATTCCCAGGTGAAAGATACTGTTAAATATTTTCATGTGTCTTCTGTCCGTACCAAGCGTGTGAAAATTGAATGCAAAAAACTAGGGTTGACGTTCAAACAGTTTATTAATCCACCAGAAGTACGATTTACCCAACATGTCCAAGCAATGTGCGTCAGTCTACTTAACAATCTGCCAGCATGTGTTGCTTTCTGGGAAAGCATCTCCACCACTGACGATGGAATCACTAAGCAACAGGCGTCTGGTTTTTTGCTTATGTGGGAGGCAGGAGGTCAGCAATATAGACTGACTGGTTTAATGGCTGACATTCTTCATCACCTTGCCTGTCTATAAAAAGAATTCCAAAAAACAGACCTAATACTGTTCGATATTCCGGCAATCCAAACTCGATACATCGAGCGTATCACGACGATGGTGGACAAACCATATATCGGTGGTTGGGAGGAGAAATTGGAGATGTAGACGAAGGTGCAGGAACAAGTAAACCGACAACGGATGGCGATCAACATAAGGAGGCAAGAGAAGATACAGGTGCAGTTAGAAGGAAAGCAAGAAGAGCAATTTCTAATCAGTTCGTCACGTTATCAAATCGCTCTTTCAGTGCTATTAGGCATGAGACACTTGAGTCAGTTAAGAATTTCTTGCAAAAGAGAATGGACGAAGGAGCAAATGCGTCGTTAAAAGAAATTTCAGAGGTTTTTAATTCGACATCTGAAGTTATGGCCAGAAAGGCTAACATTCTTCTTCGGAAAATGAACAGACATTTTGACTCTATGAAACTTACTGACGATTGTATTGATATTTTTATCAACAATTCGAGGTTGAACGAACATGAAGACATCAACACGAAATTCAAACGTATTTCTGAAGCTGTGACCAAAAATCCTGACTCTCCACTTACAAGCACTCGTGAATGTTGTTCTCACTGCAGCTCCACATTCAATGGCAGTAGAAAGAGGTATCGCATTATAATATTTTCCGTAGTGACAGAAGGCTTGCGATGTCATTGCAGGGTGCCAACAACAGATTGCTTATTGCATTAAATGGTGTTGGTGCAGGTCATTTTGATCCACGTCCAGCAGTAGCAAAATTTCGTCAGGCTAAGCGTCGACGATACAAAGAGCCACAAACATCAACCTATATAAACAATCCAGCTGTAAAAAGGTTTTTCCGTAGTAATGGCGAAATATCTAATTGAGCTCACATACTAGGGAGCTCTCGCGTAACACGAGCACTCTTGAAAACCACCGTGTAACTTAAAATCGTATTAAACGGGGCAAGAAAATTGGGAATATGTTTCTTTTTACTGAAAAATTGTCTTCTTGTAAAATTTACCGCTAATGATTACACTGTATCTCGTTTTTTTCCGAAATTGTGAAATATGAATTCGCGTTAAGCAATAGCTAACTGTAATAATTACTGAGAGATGATAAATTAATGATGTATTACATACGTTATGTGCATCTATGTAATGAATAATTTCGCAATTTTTTGGTATTTTTGTGCTTATTTTTAACTGCCATTATTTTTCATTGAATGACTTATTATTCACTTGTCACTGTGGAGGCAATATGAATATAATTATAAATGAAAATGTAAGTATATATGTTGAAAAAACTTCCTTAGTCTCACAAATACAGTTTACTAATTGATTGCATTTTCTTATACGATACCCATTGTTTTACTGAACAGCTGTGTTTTAATTTTGCAGATATTGCTTTCATCAATATGTAATATGTATTTCATTTCTCAAAATTTACATGCAGTCTGACGATGTCAAGAAGACAAGATTTTAAAATTGTTTCAAATTAAATGCTGAGCCGATTCTGCAATCGCCTACTGGGAGTGCTGTTACTGGTTACAAAGATCTTCAGTACCGACGTTTGTACCTATGTGGATACTTGTGTAGTCTTAAAATTTTGGACTATAAACTTGTTAGGTTGGAAAGTTTTCTGTATTGTACAAACAATACAGAAAAGGTGTATTTTAATGCAACATCACAATGGCGAGTTTGTGAAATCACCCACCCACTAAAAAATCCTTAGGTTTAGCACTGCTCCAGCATGTAACAACTTATGATGAGTATCCAGGATCAAAAGTTCCACAAAGTGCCCCCCAGAAAGTAGCAAAATTGGATGTCTTTTCTCCTCTGGAAGCCCAGAAAACTGTAGTCTACCTCCTACTCTCAATAAATCCTGATCCAAAAACACATCCAAACCCTTGAGAGCAGAATGTGTTGGTAGAACCTGTAATGGACGGCTGATGAGCAATTCCCTTTCTTCACCAAATTTTTTCTTCTTCATATATACCACCCAGTATTGCCTGGCTTGTTGAATCTCCTTACTGTTCAGAATTCCTTTCCTTCTTGTTTCTCCCTTAATGTTGTTTGTAAATCTATATACCCATGCTGTCACTCTCAACAACCTTCTCAGACTGCTAATGTCTTCAAGCCTTAATATGGGGTCCTGCTGCATAACTTGACAACTGTTCACAGTGCATTTTCTCACCTCACTCACCCATGCTTCTTCTGCCTGGCATCTTAACTAGTGCCAAACTATAGTGGAGTCTTTCAATAATAGCTTGGAATTTCATAAAGGACCAAAGACTTGTGCACTGTAACTGCAAGCCGACTAACAATAACTGCACCCATCAATTCCAACCTTGGAATAGAAAGCCTTTTCAAAGGTGCTACTCTGCTCTTTGCAGCGACCAACCTGCAACTTCCTCTTTGAATGTGCCTCTTATATAAATACAAGTTGCATAGGCTTCCTCACTTGCATCACAAAAGATGTGCAGCTCCAAATTGTCTGGACTATTGTTCAACTCGCCAAAGTACCATCTTGGGATTTCAATGTCTCCAAGATGTGCCAATTCTTTGAACCAATATTTCCACCTTACCACCATATGATCAGGTAACTCTTGGTCCCAACCAAGTTCAATTTCCCAGAGGCTCTGAAACCAAATTTTTTACTTTATCACAAATGGAGCCAGGAATCCAGGAGGATAAAAGACCTTTGAAGCCAAACTAAGAGCTGTACGTTTTGTCCACCTTGTCTCATTCTCAGCCAGCTCTACTAAAGATTTCTCATTGAAGGTAAACAAATCCTCTCCTTGCTGCCAAACCATGCCTAGCACCTTTGTGTCTATTGCCCGCAACTCCTTAATACCAGAATCCTCAATACTTTCTGTTGTATCAGGTCCTACACAGGACTGACTCATAAACTCTTGTAATTGAAAATGATTCGTCTACCATTTTCTAAGCTCCACGCCAGCCTCCAGCAGCCTCCATGAATATCTGTTTAGCCATTTCTGTATTATCCACAGAACACAGCAAATCATCAACATAAAAATTTTTCCTTATGTGTTCAATAGTGTTAGGATAGACTTCAGAATATTTTTTAAAATGGTACTGCATAGTAGCTGCCAACAGAAATGGACTAGAGCTGAGGCCAAACAACACTGACTTCATTCTATATGCTTGAACCTTAGGTTCATTTTCCAACAAGTCTTTCGTATCCACCCACAGATACCTTACTGCATCTCTGTCCTCTGGTTTTAACTTTATCCGCAAAGAGGCTTGCTTCACATCTGCAGTCAATGCTACTCTACCAAACCTGAATCTCAGTAACGGAAAATAAATCTGCATTTAAATTTGGCCCAGCATCCAAACAGTCGTTCAAGGACACACCACCTTTGTCCTTGGCTGAGCCATCAAAAACTATCCTCAGTTTGGTGGTAGTTTTGTCTCGCCGTACCATTGCATGGTGTGGCAGATAATGTGCCTCCTGGCTCACCAGCTCACCTTGCACCATTTCAGCATAGCCCTCCCTTACATAGCTTAGGATGGCCTCATTGTATTCAATTAACAACTCCTCATTTTTTCTTAGCCTGTACAATGAAGTCTCCAACCTCCTATTAGCTAGCTGAAGGTTTGAACTGGGTTTGCAAGAATCCTTCCAAGGAAGGCCAACTTCATAGCAACCATTTCTAAACCCAATCCCTTTTTCAAATTGCTCTAAAACATCACTGTTCACTGTACTTGCCTGCTTCTCCTGTTTGTCCTTTATGCCAATGGATTCAAGTTCCCAAAACGCTTTCAAATGCCTTTCCAAACCATGGCTATTCTCCTCAAGCTTAACAAAAAGAGCTTTAACCTCCATTTCATTGCAATATCTACCATGTAGCATACAGCCAGTTTACTTTCAATAGCTACCGGACCTCGAGATGTGCGGACAATATTACTAGTAATGAAGTCCCAGTAATAGTCAGCTCCAATCAAAAGACTAATATCTTCTGTTCCTTCAAACTTATTATTGCCCAAACTAATTCCTTTAACTTGCAATTCTTGGACACATGCCATATCTAAACAAGTAGTGACTGGAGCATAAAGTTCTTCAATCTCTACAGCTTGGACCTTGATAGTGGGGCTTTGTGGTAACAACCTCTTAACCAGAACTTCTACCTTCTTAACTTTGGTTCGGTTTTGAACGGAACCCCCAAACCAAGAAATTCTTAAATTTTCCCTCTTAAGTTCTTTAAACTTCAATTTTCTGGAAATTCTGGTCTTGATAAAGCTACACTGGCTACCACTATCAAACAACACTCTTACAGTAGCTTCTCCATCATTCCCAATTAATAATGCTGCAGCTGTTTGCAATAATCCCCCTTTACTTTTACTCCCTTTCATAGCAGTGGCATGTGCCACTGATGACTCTACTTCAGGGGTAGGCCTACTAGGAGTATTTTCACACAATAATGGCTGATGCCGGTCATGGCATTTTTTGCACAAAATTTTAAACTTACAAAACCTTGCTCTGTGACCTTTCAAAAAACATTTAAAACATACTGTGGACTTAGTTACCCTGTCCTTTCTCTCCTCAAAAGGTAAAGCCTCAGCCACTTCACATTTATATGACTTGTGGTTGCCTTCGCAAAATATGCATTCCTTGATTCCCTTTAATTTATTCTCAGAGGATGCATGTAGAGCTAACACTGTACCTGGGCTATTCCTTTTGTAGAAACTTTGGTGCTGTGCCTGCCTTTGTACCCTTATTTAACATCCCTGTGCAAACTCAATTCCCTCTCGTCTTGCTAATTCTGTGCCTAAAAAACAACATCTGCTGAAGGGGATGTACACATGTTCTGTAGAGTGTCCCTTACTTAATTCAAGCAAAATTGAGCTAGGCAATTTAGACTCCAGTATAGTGACCAACATTATACCATACCTTTCCATTCCTACACCTAAGTTGTCCAGGGATCTAGTTCTAACTTCAAATTCATCATATAACTGCCGTAACTCCTTGACACTATTGGAATTATTAACAGGAGGTATAGCTAAAAGTTCGCGGAGGTGGCTTTTAATTAAGATCTCTGGTTTACCAAACCGTTTCTTTAATATATCACAAGCCACATTATAATTAGCCTCTGTTAATGCTAATCCTGCTATCGTCTTTGCTGCCTCCCCTTCCAAGAGAGATTGCAAATAATTAAACTTCTCCACCGCACTTAACACTTGACTAGAATGAACTGCTAATTGAAAACTGTCTGCCCATCCTTGCCATTCCTGAACACTCCCAGAAAATGTTTTGAGTACAAGCCTCGGTAATTGAACTGCAGATCTGTTAACGTTAACTTCACAAACACCATTTGTTGATGGTTGTCTTTCATTATTAAACCTGGTCTCTAACTGTACTGAGCTGCTAAACTCTTTTGCTCTGTGGCATCAATAATCTCTTCAAAGTAAATTATGTTATTTTCTATTTCATCCTCTTCTATAAGAGCCTCAATTTTAACATTTACTTCGCTTAGGCGCTTCTCCTTTTTCTAAACTTGTTCAATTCAGCTGCACTCATCTTCATGCAAACAACAATTGGGTTCAATACCAAATAAGCTGAATTGGCAAAAATAACCAAACTGATCAAACTCAAATTTTTCTTTTTTCAAATAAACTGAATTGCTGGGTGGGGTACTGACCAACCACTAATATGGAATACCAAATTTTCCACCCAAGTAACTGGCGCACTGAAGTCTGCAACCTTCGCCTACGAACAATAAACCAAAATTAACCAAACCGGTAAAATGTAGGTCCAAAACAACGACAGACTAGTGGCCAAGTTTCGCAATTGAGCGACCAAACTTTCTACCCTGGGACCTTAACTCAATTATGCTCAACCCGTCCAGGCCTAACTTGGGCTACAATTTGCACAATCAGAACTTTGCCGAAAAATAGTCACTGACTCAGTCTTGGGCTAGAATCCGGTTCCGAAGGACCATGTTATTTTTTTTATTTTATTGGGTTCAGAATCCCAGCTGAGCCGTGAACGGCAAAGCTCTGAAGGGCCAGTTCAACCTACAGCCCAAGTTAAGCTAGACTAAAAACTTACGGACTTGGAGGTCCTATTAGGTTCTACCTCAGGGTTGCTGACTCGATGTGGACCTACCTTAGGCCTCAGTTGCATAAAATTAAGATAAAAAACAAAAGGGGCACTATTTATGGTCTTCTTTCTAAACCTTGCAACAACAACACAACCTGCACTATTGCACGATGCAACAATCTTGTATCTAAACAACCAAACTGAATTGCAAGAGAGCTCTCTATAAGACCACGCCCTGTAAGTGCCGCATTCAACAAACGAGTAACCAGGACGCGCAGTGCCCCAAAAAATTATGCCACAAGAGCCCAAAAATGCTAGCTCTAAATTAAGTGAATTTTTCACTAACCTTACAATTATGAGATGGATATATATACACCTTAACTTAATATATACAAGCAATGCTGCATCAATCAGCTTAGTCATCATATATTCATATCGCCTTAGGATAACAATGGCGCTTCCTCTTCTAGATTTTCTAACACTTGCAGAAGACTGACCATCGATGGGTTGAGGCTGAGAAGAAGACATACAGGCGTTGAATAACCCCGAAAAATGAGATGGCTTAACACATGTTTTTGCCATGTCCCCAGGCCCGGATCTAGAAGAATGGGGGCCCGTGGCTAATTTTTTTTTTTGGGCCCCCCTTGGCTACAATTTTTATTATATAAGGATTATAAGCTTTGTTTACGAGGAAAATTAAAGGTTTTCAGAACAAACATATTACTTTACTTTATTTATTTAGTTTTCAGAACAAACATATTACTTTACAAATATTTTACTTTATTTTACATATTATATTTTCCTGAATTAATAATTTTATACACACCTACCTACTGATTATGAGCTGGCAACCGATTGAACCGACGAGCCTTTTTTGTGCAAATTCATTAATAATATTTTGAAAATCGACTTCTTTGGCCAGAGCATGTTCACATAGAGAATTGCCAGTGACTGTAATCGCTTTTGCTTCATTGTTGAACGTGTGCAACATTTCAGTCGCTTTAACTTAGAAAAACTCCGTTCGCGCGCCGGTACAATTGGTCACCATCAATGACAAGTACATTCTGTATGCATTTAAGACATTGGGGAAAACTTCTCCAAGCTGATGCTGCATAAGCATATTGAATGCACGAAGCTCTACACTTTCGTAAGATCGCTTAGACATTTCACCTCACATTAAAAAATCTGAAATAATAATAAATGAAATTAGTAAATGTAATAATAAATGTAGAAACCTAAAATTAAAATAAATAATGTAGAAAATTTGGGGGCCCCCCTCAAATGCGGGGCCCGTGGCTGCAGCCCACATCGCCCCCCCTAGATCTGGGTCTGCATGTCCCCAAGTAGCAAATTGTAGATGTGGCATGCTCATGGAATGAAGAATGCTCTTGAATTCATTTCCAGAATCGCGCTTGAACGCCTGATGAGTGTCCCTTCATGTTCGCACCATTATCGTATCCTTGTCCACGAATATCACTCATTTTCAGTCCAAGTTCGTGAAATTCTCTCATCAATACCTCTAGTAGGTTTTCTCCTGTGGTCTCCTCACCTCAGTGAACTTGATGAAGTGTTAAAAAATTCCACTTTCAATACCTGATGATCCATCAGAGACATATCGCAAAGTAAGGGACATCTGCTCCTTGTGACTAATGTCGGGTGTGCAATCAAGGATCACAGAGAAATACTTTGCCATTTTAATTCTGTGTACAATGGTTGCTCGAACTTTGTTGTCCATGAGCGAGATGAGTTCATTCTGGATTCGTTTTTCCAGGTAATGATCATGAATTTCGTTATTGACTATTCTTCTAAGATGGTCTTGCATGACAGGATCAAATCTTGAGATAAGCCCAACCAGTCCAAGGAAGTTGCCATTGTTCCGTCTGAAGAATGTATCTACTGATCCTCGGAATGCCATGTTGTGCTCAGTGAGGTACTGTACAATGGCGAGGAGGTGCTCAAACACATTTTTCCACCTAAGCTTCTCCGTATTGATTCGTTCCTGACTGAGGTGATCCACAGTGCAACTTTTGATCAAACGTTGTTCGAGTTCCATCTATTGGAGAGTCGCCTTCAGATGGCCCTGTGATCTTTCGTGCTCAGACAGTCTGGAACGAGTATTCACCCAGTCACAGAATCCTCCACACCCCAAGGCATTGTTGGAGTTTCCAAATAACTTGCAACAGAAACAAAATATCCGATTCTTAGAGATTGAATAAATCAGCCATTTCCGTATACCAACTTCTCCATTTTCCATCCGTCTCTTGTAATGATTTTTTGAAAACTTGCGGCCATTGTCATCTCTGGGAAAGTTATAGTCTTCCCTACACTGTGGTGGGCCTTTACTCACTAGTAAATCTCTGACTTTTGTGCTGACAGTTTCCGGCCATTGATCTGGATCTTTGAGTGCATCCAGAGGTTGATTTTGCAGAATTGGAGTCTGATCCATGGGTTCTTCTTCCCTCTGGATATCACTTTCATCTATCAAAGCTGGTGATGACGCATGTGACGGCGCAGGTACATCTAGTTCACTTTCATCTATCAAAGCTGATAATGATGCACGTGACGGCGCAGGCACATCTTGTTCAGTTTCAGCCTGTGGATCGCGTTTCTCTAGAAATTTTTAAAATGACCCATACATACGCTCAAGTTCTGATTTTCGCTTCGCTTCGCTTCACGCTGTTTCTTCTGGTGACCGCTGAGATATTTCCGAGCAGTATCTCGCAATCTCTTTGGAGGCATCACTCTCAGTCGATATCTGAAATATAACAAAATATATAATTAATACTGAATACTACTGTATATGAAGAGTTATTATGACAAGCCGTATTTAATTTACCACTCAAAACCAAAATATTTGTTTATACTGTACTCATATATTTGCGCGGCCCCTAATAGCGCGGGGCCCAAAGCAGCCGCTTTGCTTGCTTTGCCCAAAGGCCGGCAGTGCCGAAACCCATGTTAGTTATCATTTAATTTTTTCTGAGTTTCCAAAAAGCCATAGATTTTCTGTCTAACTATTCTTTCAAATATTTTAGTGAGATGAAATGTAAGCGACACTGACAAGGGCGTCCGCAGGATTTTTCGCAAGGGGGTGCAAAATTAACTTATTAGTTCTTAGTTCTTATTAGTTCTTTATTAGGTAGAAAAAAAAATGCACTGCGACCACTACGAGTAAAAACCGTCATCTCCCCTTATCATAGCCTGCTTTCGGTGCTAAATTTATGTACTTAGTAATACTAAGTACATAAATTTAGCACTGAAAGCAGGCTATGATAAGGGGAGATGACGGTTTTTACTCGTAGTGGTCGCAGTGCATTTTTTTTTTCTACCAGACAAGTCCATTTTTTATATGTTATATGATACTATGATTAACTATAATCGTGTAAGTTTCAGTGAAATTGACCAAAAGGTTTTCGAGAGAAAAAAATAAATAAAACACTCAATATAATGATCTTTGCAAATAATTCCATTACTATATCTTTCAGTATAGTTTATTTAACACTTCTAAGTTCAACGACACGGCACTTCGGTAAAGTAAAGGTAAAGTAAACGACATTGCCTTGAATGTGGAAACACTGACTGAGCTGCAGTAGAATTATAGAAGTCGTTGCGTGGGCAAACACAAATTTCCAAGGGAGGGCAACTGCCCCCTCTTGCCACCCCCTCCGGACGCCCATGGGTCACACTGACCTATAGTTTTTGGCTTCGGATCGGTCTCCTTCTTTATATAATGGGACTATGTTCGCGCTCTTCAGGATGCCCGGTATTTCTCCCATGTCTAGTGATCGTCTCCATATCCAATATAGGAGCTCAGCGATTGCATTCTTGCAGTTTTTGATCAGTGTGGCATTCCATTTGTCCGGTCCTGCCGCTGTGTGTGCTTTTAGTTTCTCTATAGCTTGTGTAATATCATCTGTCGTAAAGTCGAAGTCCGTTATACTTTCCCCTTGTAGTTCTTCTTCAAAGAACGCGTTTCTGTCGCACATCAGTTTGTCAGTTTTTGAGATACTGAAAGATGATTCGTACTGAGCACTTAATATTTCGGACACTTCTGTTAGATCATCAGATAAAGCACTGTCTTCATTTTTCAAAGGTCCAATAGTCGCATGGTTTTTAGACTTCCTTTTTGCAAAATTATAGAAGTACTTTGAATTAACCTTTATCGCCTCTATAGCGTCGCCGCCTTCTTTTTCTGTATACTTCTCAATTAGTTCCTGTATAGCAATCGATACTCTGCAGTTTATCATTTAATATTTTTCTGATGTTGTTATTTTTAGTTATTTAATTTTGCAGTCACTCTTTTTCTCTTTTAGAACAATGACCTCTTTTGTCTATCGAACCTGTTTCTCTTTCTCCTTTGTTGTATTTTTGGGACATGTCTTTCCACAATTTCCAGAGTCTTTTCCTCTAAGGTCATTAGCATTTCTTCCGTTGTCTTGGCCTCGAAAATGGATTTCCAATCTATTACTTCCATGCTGGATGTAACATGTAACATTGTAACATCTTCCCTGTTTATAGCTTTGGAATGAAAATTAAAAATTTCGAATTTGCTTCTTTCTGTTGTTCGTGTTCTTTCCTTTCCTGTTGCTTTTATATTGGTCGTTATTTTAATAATGTTGTGAACTTGTGATCCGATATTATAGTTGGGGATATTTCTACATTATCAATTAGGTTGCTGTTGTTTGTGAACACCAAATCTAGGCAGTTGTTCTATATATATATATATATATATAATACACAAACTCAGAATGGTTCCCTGAGAACATTATATGTTAAACACAGACCGTGCATGGAACAAGGAACTCTTCTGGGAAAATTAAATCCACTATAGTCCGAATAAGTAATGGTAAATGACAAATACCATAGTTTTTTCCTTTTTCATGATTTTAGCCCGACGTGGGCAACGTCGGGCTAAAATCATGAAAAGGAAAAAAACTATGGTATTTGTCATTTACCATTACTTATTCGGACTATAGTGGATTTAATTTTCCCAGAAGAGTTCCTTGTTCCATGCACGGTCTGTGTTTAACATATATATATATATATATATATATATATATATATATATATATATATATATATATATATATATATATGTGTGTGTGTGTGTGTGTGTGTGTGTGTGTGTTAACCCCTCCGTCTATGGCCTTGGTCGGTTCGAAGTTGACGGGGTTCTGGTTAGGTGACAGCAACGGATTTGTTATTCTGAAGTAGCTGATACTGTATAGGGAATCGCAGTAGTCTCTCTTATATTACTCTCCGATTTCTTCTTGTAGTGGATCGGAGGATTCTGTGACGCTGACTAAATTATCTGAAGGTTCCCCGATTCTTCTTGTAACGTATCGTGAAATTATTTTTCTCTATGTAAGACTAAGTTCTCTGAAGAGAGCAAGGCTCGAAGGAGAAGATAAAGATATTCTCTCACTGTAGTTTACTGCTAAAATGTTACAGGTAATGCTCAGCCTCTAAGTTAGATCAGATAATCAGAACGAAAATTTGAAAAATTACATGAGTTTATATACCCAAATTTTGTTGACATCATTATTTTTTAATGTTGACTTGTTTTGTTTTTACTCTCAATAGGTTGCATTTTTTGCAAAATATTGAAGATAAGGTAAATATTTTAGCTGTAGCAACGTCTAGACAGATAAGCAAGATATTTGTAGATGAAACCATATTTTTAATTTTAAACCGCATATTGACAGATCTGATGTTATCATGATCTGCCGAGTTAACTAAAAATAGAAAATGAAATATGCATTTTATTATGAATTACACTTAAACATGCATATGAGCAAAAATTAAAGGCTTAAGATTTAAAATTAAACGTTAAGCAAGACACGACTTCATCTTTTATAACGACGAGAGAATGTATACAGAAAATGAACATTGCAGAATTTAACCAGGTTTCATTATTAAGCTAAATCTAAAAAGAAATGATTAAGTAATTTAAAAAGAAACAATTCACCAATTATTTGACAGAAATAAAATAGAGAGCAAATAAAAAATGTATCCAAACTTGCGTCAGCGTTATGCGATTTTCGACTCGATTCATAATGAATATATGAATATAAATGTATACAAATATAAGTATTATTAATACTATAAACACCCAGGAATGTCTGTCAGTCTGTCACGCTCGATATATATGGGCGATATTTGTATTTTAATGCATTAGAAAAAGGCGTAATGAATTCTACTTTTAATTATAATTTTAAAAGTGTAAAAAATATTTGCTTTTGCGTTCAGCTTTGAGCCGGAATTTAATCTGCGGCTAAGTTCAAAAATTTACCAAATGAGTTCTTTTTATACACTTTCATACTGGTGCTGCAACCATTACAGAATAACATTGTATCAAGATTTGTGAAGCTTAAGATTTTTATGGCTGCATTCTTTTCTATAGTTTTGTTGACTGAATAATTGACTCCCCGGTAACTGGGGGGCCTGCGGCTCCCCAATTACTGAGGCCAAAGGCCCCAGCACCACGGGCGTAGCTAAATGGGCCCGTAGGGCCCACTTTAGCTAGTATGAATATAATGAATATAAGGATTATATAAATATAAGGATTACATAAATATACGAATTATATAAGAATTATACGAATGAATATAAGAATATAGGAATTATTCATTTTGGATAATATGAGTATCGTCACGTTCAGAATATCAAAAGCAAATATAATTATAAAATATTAAAACATAATTTTCTCATCATTTTGATATAAGTCACTATGTTCGCAGATGCGTCCTTACCAAATTATGTAGATTTGAATATTATGACATTTTTATAGTGAATATTTCCTGTTTTGGGTATAGTGTACTTTTTTCATAAAATATTTTTCCTGATTGGGCTATTTCTTCGCTACTCTGCGACTTAATTAGTTGGTTGGTTTATGTTGTCTATTTTTTTTCTAATTGGATTCAGTTTGGTCGTGTTTGTGATAGAATTATGACGTGCTGTTCGTGTGGTTTCTGACTTTGAGAACTTGATTCGTCATGTGCCCTAGATGAAGAGAAAGCATTGGATGTTTTTATCAATTACGGCGTTATTCTCTCATCCTTAACTTGCCCGAAATGTGACAGTGAGTGCCTAATACGAAAAAATCAGAAAGATATTTAGGTGAAATAACCAATATTAACCTGTTAGGCCAACTGAATGCCCGGTTACGTCAACTGTACACCCATGATGATTGGTTAGGTTAAGTAATGATATTTTCGTTAATTTTAGGCTTTTTAGTTTACTACTTCCACTTATGTTAGTTTTAGGGTTAGGTTAGGTTAATTAATACCAAAATACATTTTTCTAGTAATATTTGATGTGTTTTGCTTAGATTTTGACCTCCATTTCCTTTGAAAATGAGCCAAACTTCAAAGTACTATAACTTTGTTGGATCTCATTTCCGAGGGAAATGGAGGTCAGATTTGAACAAATCACATCAAATACTACTAGAAAAATTTATTTTGGTGTGTAAAATGACTGAACGTGTCTATATACATAATTACCTTCATTTTTACACACACACACACACACACACACACACACACACACATTATTTATATATATACACACACACACACATTTATTTATATATATACACACACACACACATTTATTTATATATACACACACACACACATTTATTTATATATATACACACACACACACACATTTATTTATATATACACACACACACACACATTTATTTATATATATACACACAACACACATTTATTTATATATATACACACACACACACATTTATTTATATACACACACACACATTTATTTATATATATACACACACACACATTTATTTATATACACACACACACACATTTATTTATATATATACACACACACACACACATTTATTTTATATATACACACACACACACACTTATTTATATATATACACACACACTTATTTATATATATACACACACACACTTATTTATATATACACACACACACACTTATTTATATATACACACACACACACACACACATTTATTTATATATACACACACACACACACATTTATTTATATATACACACACACACACACATTTATTTACACACACACACACACACACACACTTATTTATATATACACACACACACACACACACATTTATTTACACACACACACACTTATTTATATATATATACACACACACACACATTTATTTATATATATACACACACACACACACTTATTTATATACCACACACACACACACACACACACTTATTTATATATACACACACACACACACACACACATTTATTTATATATATATACACACACACACACTTATTTATATATATATACACACACACACACACACTTATTTATATATATATACACACACACACACTTATTTATATATATATATACACACACACACACATTTATTTATATATATATACACACACACACATTTATTTATATATATATATACACACACACACACATTTATTTATATATATATACACACACACACACTATTTATTTATTTATATATATAATATATTATATATATATACACACACACCTTTAAATGGGAGAGACAAAATGGGTGCACATACATTTCTACATTACTGTACAGTCTTTACAGCCACACCTACACTTTTCCTCCTAAGTATATACAGTATATTGTAATGTACAGTATATGGTTGTAAATTTTGACTTGGTGCGCAATCGATATGGACCGTGACTTATTTTTCGTTGTCAAGGTACTAGTATTGATGGATACCGTAATGAAATTGACTGGATTCTTTGGATCTGATATTTTTGCATGTCGGTTATAATAGATAGAGTGTAACATATTTGTGGATAGTAGTCTATTATGACTTGATCCTCTGGATTCAGAGATTCTATCTTTAGTTTTAAATCGATAATTAATTAGTTTTTAATTGATAATTATTTAGTTTTGCAAAATTGGTCGTTGCGAATGTACAGGCAGTTGTTACATAAATTTCTTATGTTCCTGTGGTTCGGAACCCACGTAAAATTGTAGGTCCCCTCCGCCACCACAGAGGACATACACAATACACAATTACGAACACAGTTAGGTAGACCAGCCATGAGTGGATCCTAGGGTCTTTGTTGGTCTGAAACATTATAACATTACATTATATATTGGTGGACTAATTATTTATCTTAATTTAATGAGGCAAGAGTGGGATGTTGCATAAAAAAACATGAGGATAAATATCCTGATGATATGGTGTCAATAGGCCCTTCGGTTAAAGGTCTGGATCGTCTTATAAAAATTTGCGAATTATATTCACAGAACCATGACATTAATTTTAATGTTACTGAAACTAAGGTTATACAGTATCTCGAAAGCTCTAATCAGCCAGCTGATATTAGTTTCAAAATGAGAGACGAACTAATGGAGCAGGTACAAGAACTTAAGTATTTGGGTCAAATTATCACCAGCTTCGTGAGTGATAACTCAGACATAAGGAAATAATATCGAAGTTACTGTGCTGAGGCAAACATGATTATAAGGCATTTCAAATTCTGTACATGAGAAGCAAAGAACCCTCTTTTTCGTACTTTCTGCACTAATATTTATGGGCATCAACTCTGGATTAATTACAAAAAAAGGTTC
This sequence comes from Bathynomus jamesi, assembly GCA_023014485.1. Lineage (NCBI taxonomy): Eukaryota > Metazoa > Arthropoda > Malacostraca > Isopoda > Cirolanidae > Bathynomus > Bathynomus jamesi. The sequence goes on along the minus strand of JAJOZX010008918.1, from coordinate 50,667 downwards.
CTGCAGAACCCTCAGTTTGCTTTACAACAGATCCTATAGACTGCTGCATAAGTTATCTCCATGATGTTCAGCCTCTCAAATGTTTGCTAACCGCAACGCTTCGAGCCTCCCTGAGGTAACAAGATATGTACTCAATACAGTCTAATGCGAAGAATTAAAAACTTAGGCAATTCAATCGTTCAAGCTTTTTATCAGTCCTGTTTTATTTCTTCTAGACTGTGGACCTCTTTGTATGAAAGTGTTTGTCTATAATTCCACTTAACCCTCTTTGTATGAGTGTTTGTCTATAATTCCATTTAACTCCTGCAATTGCTTTTTCAGTACGTGTACTTTTTCATTTTTAATTTTTGTTAGTACTACCTTCGGGAAACTGTTATTACTAATTATATTATTTCTCATTTCATTACGTGTATTATTGTTGTTTATTTATTACCGTAGTCTTTTTTTTATTTATCGTTCATTTAGTTATTTTTTATTACTTTCATGGATACCGTACCCTTTTTTTATGGGATCTTTCTCGTTTCATGCCAATAAATATTTTATATATATATATATATACACAGTGGCGGTCCTAGCTTACATGACGCCCTGGGCGAACCTCACCTTCAGCGCCCCCCCCCCCTGTTCGCCAACACACACACATTCGAATCCCCCCAAAATAAAGGACAGACATAACTCTTTCACAAAATAACTTTTTATTGGACTAATTGTTGGAACTTCAGAACCAAAACAAAGACTCAAATTTCTGAATTTTACAAATCCTTCATCACGTAAATAGAATAACTCACTTAAGAGAATGTAATTATGATACTATGAACAGGAAAAATACAAATTAAATTGCACAACTGCCATAAATAAACTAGAGAATCAAATTTCTAAATTGTACAAATGCTCTATCACATAAATAGAATAAGACACTTAAGAGAGGGTAATTATTATGCTACACTTTGAACAAGAAACAAAATAAATTGCACCACAGCACAACTGCCATCTAAAGCCTGACTCTTCTTACCTTCCTTGATGCAAAGTCATGAATTAAATCATCATATGAAATCTGCTCAGCAATTGTATGATTTATACTGATGATGGCCAGACCGGTAAGGCGTTCCTGTGACATAGTTGACCTCAGGTAGGATTTGATGAGCTTCAGCTTTGAAAAGCTCCTCTCTGCTTCAGCAACAGTGACTGGAAGAGTAAGACCAATTCTGAGAGCAGTCCACAAATTTGGATATATTTCAGAGAGCTCCCTTTCATGGATAAATGTCAGCAGTTCAAGCAAGGATATGGTCTTTGATGGCAAGTCAGGCAAGTTCTTCAGCTCCTGTGCAAGCTCTCTGCCATCCAAGTCAGATTGTCCCTTAAAGTGTAGTGTAGTACTAAGGTTCACACATTGTTCTGTCAGCTCCTCAAATGTGAGATTTTGGAAATGTGTCAGCACTCCAAACTTCTCTCCCACAATTTCCAACGTGGAAAATCTTTCCTGAATGGCTGATGTTGCAGCATCAACCACTGCATTGAAAAATGTCACCTCCAGCTTCTTCAAAGCATCAATCAAGGGCTCATCAGATGCTTCATAGGAGAAGTGCCGCTTTGTGGACCTCAGCCGTTTTTGTTTTAACACAGCCTCCACATTCATTTGTTCACAGATATCTGTGGCTGCCATTTGTGCAGCCACAAAACCTGTTGCCCTGTAATTGCGGAGACCTCTCTCTGTTTTTTTTAGGAGATTTACTGCAACATCAACGTGCATGCTAGGAGACTGCATCTGCTTGCTCACATGCTGAATTTGGCACAACAGGTCATGCCACACCACTGAACAAATGGCGAAGCGGTATGACCCAACCTCCTCTGACAGAGATTGAGCCTCGACCTTTATTACAGAGTCTTTGGTGTGGTCCCTCACCTCGATCAGTGCATCTCTCACTGCAGCTGCCTGATATCTCAGGGGCTCCACACTCTTGATCTTGCTTTCCCACCTTGTATCAGACCACATCTTCAATGTGATGTTCACATGTTTTTTCAAAATGGCCCATCGTTGTGTGGAGGCTGAAAACAAGTTGTAAAGCTTCTGCAAGATGCCAAAGTAACTTGTGGCATCAATAGATCCCTTAGCAGCATCGGCCACAAGCAAATTCAGAGAATGAGCCCCACATGGAACAAACAGAGCTCTGGGATTAATTTCTAGGAGCCTGGATTGAACACCCTTGTTTTTTCCCCTCATGTTGGCCCCGTTGTCGTATGATTGTCCTCTACAGTCCATGAAAGGAACTTTTAGCTCCTCCAGTCTCTTCAGAATCAGAGATGCCAAATGTTGACCAGTGGACTCCTCTGCCTCCAAAAACCCCATGAAATGTTCCTTTATATGGGGCTTCCCCTCCAGTGACACAACCCGAATCACAACTGACAACTGTTCAGTGTGGCTGATATCTGGAGTGCAATCTAGAATTATTGAAAAAAACTTTGATTGTTTGATGTCGCTCACCATTGCTGAAATGGTCTTGCTGCTCGACAAATCAATGAGTTCGTTTTGTATGTGGTGGCCGAGGTAGCTGGTGTGACTGGAGGTCCCTTTTTGGACACGGTTAATGTGCTCTTGCATTATAGGATCAAATTGTGCCATCAGTTCAACTTCTTTCAGAAAATTGCCATTTGATGGTGAGAACAATTTTTCTGTATGTCCCCTTAGTGCCAAATTCCTAACTGCCAGAGAATGCACAATAGCAGTGAGACGTGTCAGCACCGCTCTCCATCTCAACTTCTCAGCCTCCAGAAGTGCCATCTCCTGCTTGTCAATGGTCTCCCCCTTTCTCATCCTCACTGCCAGTTCTTTCCAGATTTTCATAGAATTTAGGTGTTCTGAACTGTTGTCATGTGATGTGAGCAATGAGCTTGCATGCTTCCAGTCCGAGAGTCCCAAACTTGTTAAATTTATTTTCCTCTTGGAAAATAATGTACAACAGAAACAGAAAAGGCTGTTGTTTTTTAAGGAATAGACCAACCAACTTCTGGTTATATTTTCCCCACTAACCAATGACTTCCTGAAGTATTGATGGTGGAAACTTCTTCCGTCACTGTCGTTTCTAGGGAATACAAAGTCAGATGGTACTTGACTTGGTCCCCTGGAAACCAGTTGTGTCCGAATTCTCTCAGTCAGAACTGAAGGCCAGTTAGCAGGGTCGGTGGACAGAGACTCATCCTCAGGAGGCGATTCTGCTCCAGGCATTTCTAATAGAAAGAACAAGAGCATTACTCATTAGTATACACACCTAAGTTAGATAACACATTATTCACAGCACTTTGTTATGGTGGTGGTTTATGGAATTATGGTGGTGAAACACCACACATACCCAGTAACCCAGACCCAGTGATAATAACATTATAATTTATAACTGTTTGCAAAATGCTTTGCAGGGATGACACACATACACATACACACACACGCACACACTCACAGACATATGTGCACACAAACTCACCTGAAGAGTCCTGCCGGGGAGAAGTAGAAGCAAATGGGTCTTCATCCTCAGGATCAGACTGCATTTGTGGAGACATATGTGAGGCTGAGGAGGTAGATGGCTCCTCAGCCTCAATAATGGCAGAAGTAGACGGCTTCTCATCCTGGCTAGTGGCAGAGGGTGTTCCAAAATATTTCAAAAGTGCCCCTGCAAATAGTAAAATAGAACATAACAGACCAATGCATGAATAGGCTAGTACAATTAATTTAACATGTTATTAAGCACAATTTATTAAACTTTTAGAATAGGAAACAAATGAATAATACAACCTCCTTGGTTAATGGCTAATTATATACATAATAGTACACTTCAAATGACTCAGAAAGCTATATCACAAAATAGCAGTGCAATATAGCAGTGAAGAGTAGATGACATAGCTCTATACCTTTATCTTTTGCTCGTTTCTCCTCTTCTTCTTTCCTCTTTTTTCTAAACTGAGCACCTGATAGCTTTGACCTCTTCTTATCCATTTGCGGTTATTTGACAGACCTTAGTGGCTTAGTGTGAAGATTCGTTCTGTAATAAATAATATACATTTCACTATTTAACCAAACCCAGAAAAATAACATTACATATGTTAAAGTATGGGCCTTTATTCCCAATAATATTAATCTGGAAGCATTTTGCATTGTTTAGGTCTTTTATGGGAAGGTTTATGGAAAATGCAATAGATGGTTTTTTATTAATAAAAATATATTTATTGATCTTTTTATTATTTATTTTATTTTATTTTTTATTTTTATTTATTTCTTTATTTATTTATTCTTATTTTTATTTTTTTTGCAGGCGCTCATGCTGCCCCTCCACAAATGCCGCCCTGTGCGGCTGCCCATATTGCCCATATGAGGAACCGCCACTGCACACACGCACACACTCACAGACATATGTGCACACAAACTCACCTGAAGAGTCCTGCCGGGGAGAAGTAGAAACAAATGGGTCTTCATCCTCAGGATCAGACTGCATTTGTGGAGACATATGTGAGGCTGAGGAGGTAGATGGCTCCTCAGCCTCAATAATGGCAGAAGTAGACGGCTTCTCATCCTGGCTAGTGGCAGAGGGTGTTCCAAAATATTTCAAAAGTGCCCCTGCAAATAGTAAAATAGAACATAACAGACCAATGCATGAATAGGCTAGTACAATTAATTTAACATGTTATTAAGCACAATTTATTAAACTTTTAGAATAGGAAACAAATGAATAATACAACCTCCTTGGTTAATGGCTAATTATATACATAATAGTCAGAGCTGGGCAATAAATACATTGAATGTATTTAAATACTAAATACTAAATACATGGGAGAAATGTATTTAAATACTAAATACATTTTACGAATGTATTTAGATACTAAATACAAAATACATCAATTGTATTTAAATACATTTGTAAATACATTTTAAATACATACAAATTTTAACATATGCATTCACTAATTCACTAAGCCATGACACGCACACGATAAAGAAATCAACCGCTTTCGACTAAGAGTGGCACACAACTGATTGAACTGACACGTTGAAACATGAACCATGCTGTACTACACTGTCGACGCGTCGTACTGTGCTAGTACAGAACGTGTATTAAACCAGTAAAAGTATTTACATTTTATATTTTGAGTATTTAAATACATTGTATTTAAATACTCATTAAAGTATTTAAATACTATATTTAAATACATGAAAAACAATGTATTTATAAATACAGTTCTAAATACACAAATGTATTTAAATACGTATTTAAATACAAATGTATTTAAATACTGCCCAGCTCTGATAATAGTACACTTCATATGACTCAGAAAGCTATATCACAAATAGCAGTGCAATATAGCAGTGAAGAGTAGATGACATAGCTCTATACCTTTATCTTTTGCTCGTTTCTCCTCTTCTTCTTTCCTCTTTTTTCTAAACTGAGCACCTGATAGCTTTGACCTCTTCTTATCCATTTGCGGTTATTTGACAGACCTTAGTGGCTTAGTGTGAAGATTCGTTCTGTAATAAATAATATACATTTCACTATTTAACCAAACCCAGAAAAATAACATTACATATGTTAAAGTATGGGCCTTTATTCCCAATAATATTAATCTGGAAGCATTTTGCATTGTTTAGGTCTTTTATGGGAAGGTTTATGGAAAATGCAATAGATGGTTTTTTATTAATAAAAATATATTTATTGATCTTTTATTATTTATTTTATTTTATTTTTTATTTTTATTTATTTCTTTATTTATTTATTCTTATTTTTATTTTTTTTGCAGGCGCTCATGCCGCCCCTCCACAAATGCCGCCCTGTGCGGCTGCCCATATTGCCCATATGAGGAACCGCCACTGTTAATATACATATATATATATGTGGGATGAATTTCATAATTAAACAAATGAAATAAATAATACAAACCCCATATGTTTGACGTCATATTCGTTGTATAAATGTTGTGCATCCTGATATTTTGTTTACCATCAAACAGCTGATATTTTTAAATTTCAGTTCAAACTTCGTAGAAATATTGACTTCTCCCCACCCAAACTGAAAAAAAACGAGGATAACGGAAAGGTTTTAACATACAAAATTTTCATATTTAAGCATTTTTTTAAAGTTTTAAGACGAAGTTAAATATTAGGCTCCAGTCTACATTGTGTTATATTATCAAGACTTCTTTTTCTTCACTAAAAGTCGGCTCAGACTAACCTTAATTTTAAGTAGGCCTAGGCTCTCCCAAACTGCAACCTTGGTTTGTGTAATCCTTACGGGTAATCTTGGCTATTCAGTGGATATCCTTAAGGGACATTACATATTAATTTTTCGTTGCTTGTGTTCGTTCCAAAATGGAAGAAATATCTTTTGAAGAGATGAAACATGATAACAAGACAGGAACTAAGTCTAGCAATACTAAACATTATAAAGACTTTTTAAAAAGGTTGTCTTTATCTTCAAAGGAGATAATTTCACACTCACCTTTGGCTAAAGCTATTCTGTGCCCTGACAGTAGTATTGAAGCTGATGAGGGTGTTAGGCCTACCTTATCCTCAGAACCAGATGCAATGAATATTAATGGGCCTAATATCAAAGGCTATGCACAAACGCCTCAGGCTCAAGAAGATTATTTAATGGCATTAAAGTTTGGGCAAAGGAAAAAAATTGCGCAAGTGTTAGGTTTTGATTTTATGGAAAGTGAAGATGTAAATAACAGGTAAGTTAAGATAATCAAATTTAGCTGAGGATTGTTCAGTTATAGAATTAAGGTGCTAGGTTAGCCACTCTCAGATCATAAACTTTTTAGAAGTTCTTTTACAATGCTACATTTTTAAAATCTTGCTTAATGTGAAAATGAAAATTTCACTCACAAGCTTAATACTTTGAAGTGTTGCCCTTTAGGAAAAAATGTAATGGAAAATATGGTTAGTTATGTTTCTAATTCCTTAAGGATGGTACTAAATTTGTTGGTTAAGGAATTTAGTGGCAGTTACTATGTTAAAGTAATTTTGGTTTTCAGTTAAAACTGGTAAATTTTTAGGTATTTTTTTACAAGAGTACATTACAGGCTTTTGAGGAATTTTGGAATTTTAGGTTAGGTTACTGTGTATATTAAAACTGTTTTTCAGATTGGGTAATTATATAGAAAACGGCGCAACCTGAAGTATGATGTAAAAAACATTTTATTAGGTCAATTTCGATGTGCTGAAGCCAAATCTGTTAACCATTTGGTGTGCAAATGCTTCAAATTAGAGTAAATATTATTTATATTTTACTCTTATTTTGAAGCATTTGCCTAAAAAATGGCTAACAATAGAGTTGCACCGATACCAATATTTTGGCCGATACCGATACTACAAAAAAGTGTCAGTGCCATACCGATACCGATACTTTTTAATTAATTAATAGTTTTAAAATTGATTATTAATAAAAGTTTAAGTAAATGATATAATATCTCGATTAACTTAAAATGCCTTTCCCAATCCTAACTTTAGTTCTATTTAATTTCATAATAATATAATATATTATAATATATAGCTAGAGCCTGTAATTTAATTATGTTTAAATTAAATTAAGAAAAAGAAAATATATATAATATATATCTTATTATATAAAGTTCTAAAGGAATGCATATAATGGTAGTGTATTATCAATAACTTTACACACGAGATTCAAGCAACTGAATGGTTTATTATGATTATGCATGCCGCGTGGTGCCAACTATGAACAACTTTACAAAACTTTCATTTTTACTGAAAACTATTACTGTAATTTGAAATTGTATATTTATATGATACTGTATTACTGTATTGAATATTTGTAATCTTGTATAGGGGCCTATAGTTACATTTTTTTTTTTTTTTTTGTTAGTAAATGTAAACTGCTAATTTTGATAAAATATAATTAAACAACTAAATAAGATATTACTGTATAATAATAAAAAATTTAATAATATATAAAATAAGATAATTTCTTCAAAAAAACAGTCAAAGTATCGGTATCGGTTTTCAGAACAGTATCGGGCCATCAGCCGATACCGATACTTTGTGAAAAGTGGCCGATACCGATACCGATACATCGGTGCAACTCTAGCTAACAAGCACATGAAAACTAACCTAACCTAAGAGTAAAATAATCAAATCAACTTACCTTTAAGTTGATTTGATTATTTTACTCTTAGGTTAGGTTAGGTTAGGTTAGTTTTCATGTGCTTGTTAGCCATTTTTTAGGCAAATGCCTCAAAATAAGAGTAAAATATAAATAACATTTACTCTAATTTGAAGCATTTGCACACCAAATGGTTAACAGATTTGGCTTCAGCACATCGAAATTGACCTAATAAAATGTTTTTTACATCATACTTCGGGTTGTGCCATTTTCTATATAATTACCTCAGATTGTTTTTGATGTTGTTTGAACAAAATTAACGGTAATTATTTGTTTTAGTACTTTTTCTCCTTTCTGAACCAAAACATATTTTTCTGGTGTTTTTTGGTGTGATTTGTTCAAATCTGAACTTCGTTTCTTTGGGAAATGAGCCGTTTTTGAGAAATTTTAAAATTGAAAATTTCTCAAAAACGGCTCATTTCCCAAAGAAACGAAGTTCAGATTTGAGCAAATCACACCAAAAAACACCAGAAAAATGTGTTTTGGTTCAGACCTGACCTGACCTGACCTGACCTAACAACCTAACCCACATTTTTTCGCAATTTCTTACCTTAAATAGCACCATTGGGGTGTTTATACAAATCCGCGGCGACCAACATGAATTTGTGGAGACGTTGTTGAGAGGGATATTCACGGTTAAACAAGTACCATGCAAGATACTTTGAATAGGATTGGGTTTTGTTGCCAGACCGTAATATCCAGCTCTTCACTTTCCAACAATGCTCAATATTTTGAATGTGAACGGTGTCTTCCACAAACCACTGTGAATGGTTGACTGTCTGGTGAATGTAGCCTAGATTTCCGAGTTGAGAATACGCATGCCACTCGTCAGAATAGATTGTAGTCCCAGGCCTAATATGTTGCTGGATCAGCGAACAAGAGTTGTTGCGTCTCTCTGAGGAACCGCAAACAACAGTAGTTTTTTGGATCTGCGTTCCAATGTACCAAAAACCCAGGCAATCACAACCTCCGCAAGCCATAATGAAAACCAGACTGAAAAAGCATTCTTGAATGAGTCTGCATTATGAGAGATTCAAAATGTACATCTCTGATTGGTCACATAAGGTCATGTGAAACAAAAACCAGATTTAATTGGCTGATTTGACCTATGTTTCCTAATTTTGCCACGAGATGTCTCCCCATAAAACTGGAGAGGGCGAGGTTCGTTAAAATTTTAACAGCGTTAAGAGCTAAATACTCGGTCAATGGCCTATAATAGCTGCTTTTTACGTCTAAATTTTTTTTTTTCCATAAAAAAAATTATTACATTTCCTTGATTTTTATCAGTTTCCCTGAGGTTTCAAGGTGTCCTGAATACGAATTTATATGTTAAATTGTCATAGAATGTCTCCTATCAAAAATGAACAAAGCATTAAAATGAATATTAACCAAATTAACCTTCGTTCAAACCGCATCAAAAACCATCAGAAAAATATAGTTTTGATTTACAAAGCCTGTACCGTAATGTATACTTGTAAAAAAATACCAAAACTCTTGCTTGATGCATTGGATATAAAATTTTAGGAAAGAAATCCTCAAATATTGCATTGGAAAATGAGCAGATTAAGCAGTTTGGCTTGGCTCTAAAGTCATTAAGGCATATATAATTAGCCTATTTGCATAATTTGGCAAAATCACCCAAAATATTGATATAAAATAAAAATTAGGATAGAAGATTTAGTAAATAGGGGCCTATGGTATGTAGTTTCATGTCAACCTACTTTTTGAACTCCCTGATTGGCTGAAAGTTGATCATGTAGGAAATAACGAACCTAGAATGACTATCTAACCTCATATAACCTAACCTGGACATAAGATTCACCCTGATTAGCATGATGTATGAAATGGGCAGATTACCAAAATTTGGTAGCTATGAAACTACATACTCACTAAAATTTTAAATCTAGATGGAAGATCAGTATAGAATAAAGGGCAAATGTATAGGTGTAGGTCCATCTTAGCCCATTTCCAACTCAGCCCACTCTACCTACCAATGTGGTTAGGTTAATTTCTTACATAAATACTATTAATTAATAGCTAAGTTGGTAGGTAGAGTGGGCTGAGTTGGACTGTAACCAAATGTAAGTAATTATCGAATGTTTCACCAACACTGAAATTAATATCCAAAATAATTTTTCTAATGTATTTCGGTGTGTTCTATTCAAATATGACCTTCATATCTTGCGCAAATAAACCAAAAGTTTTCCTATGTTTTGGTTCATTTTCACTAGAAATGAAGGTCATATATGAACCAAACACACTAAATATATATATAACCTAACCTAACCTAACCTTAACCTGTGTGCTCTCCAATTGTGTGTGCTAACTAGGGGGGGGGGGGGGGATGTTAATTATTGAATGTTTCACCAATACTGAAATTAATATCTAAAATACATTTTTCTAATGTATTTTGGTGTGTTCTGTTCAAATATGACTTTCATATCTTGCACAAATAAGCCAAAACCAAGTTATGAAACTGTTGGTGAAACATTCAATAATAACCCAAATGTACTTATTTTCTTATTGAAATATCAGCCAAAATCTGCAAAAGGGGCTGTGCTTGTTCTCTCATTTCATTCTAGTATTTGCTAAATTCTATGAATGGAGATTAAGGTAAAAGACTGAACTGTGAAGTAGCCCAACTAACCAAATTCTGTTATTTTGTATGGGCTTAAATCTGGTGTGTAAAATTTGGTAAATAATTGGAAGCCTGTATAAGAAGTTTGTCAGAAGTGGTAGCTACAAATTCTTAAAAGGTGAGTGAAATAATTCCAAAATATCAAGAAAGCAACTTCAAATCTTTGAGAAAACAGGAAAAGTGATGCAAATATTCTATCTAATAATAATTGTTAAAAAGTGACTACCATATATGATTTTTTAACTTGAAAAGTAGTGCATCATATCTGGTAAATTTTTGTGAAACTTCTCAGTTTGGACTGGAAGAGGTTGGTGCAAATTAAAAAATTTGTAGGTGTAGGCCTAATTTAAAAAGGAAAAGCTCTTGGTACATAATATCCTCTAGATTTTAATTACTTTAAAAAATATTGGTGCAATCTTAGAACATTTTAAATGTGAGAATATAATAGCAATTTTATTATTATTAGCTGTGGAATAAATTTTGGTACATTCATTCTTAGTTCTTGATCCAGTATCTGCCAATTTTATGAACTGGCTTTTTGCCACATTACAATTTCACTAATACTATACTGCGTTCCAAATTATTAAGCAGATTACATTTTCTCCAATATTTTCAAAAGTTTTTCACCTATTTCAATGAAATTTATAGCAAACAATTACTATACATAGAAGCACTGATGGTATTCATTTCGATAAAATATTTTGATAATTAAAATAATTCTCTCCTTATTGAAAAATAAGTAAAGTATGATGTTCCGAATTAATAAGCAAGTATTCTATTTACAGATCTAAATGGTGAAAATGGGTAAGAAGAAGGATTTAACACTAACTAAGAAAAGAAAAATAGTCAAGTTACTCGCTGAAAATATAAAATCTATTGAAATTGCGAAGCAGTTTGGCAGAGCTTATCGAACTGTAAGCAAGTTTGTAGCGGAGGGTACCAAACTGAGGCAGCGAAGTGATAAAGGAGCTATAAGAAAAGTGACAAGGCGGCAGATATCTGTAATCAAGCGCAAAGTTGCAAATCATCCATTGTCCTCAAGTAAAGAAGTTTTTGAGCAGGCTGGCATACATAATGTACCAAGAACATCTCGATGTGGAATCCTCCAAACAATTGGCAAGACGTGTAAACCTACGATTCAGTCACCATTAGCACCCAGGTACAAGCAGCAGCGTGTTGAATTGGTGCGTCAGTACGTGAAAACAGATTTTAATACTGTATTGTTAACCGATGAATGAAGAGCAACCCTTCAGGATCTGATGTTTGGTCAAGAAGATGGATTGCTAAGGGTCAATCTCTACCATGGAATGAAGTTTTCTTTTTGAAAGTTTGTGTAAGACTGGGCATTCATTTTTACACCATCAGGCATCTGTATGGGACAGCTACTTCATTGCCTATCAATCCTGCCCAAAACATGACACTACCTCCACCTTGTTGGCGTCTTAATCTCGATGGCAGAAATTGGCTCTCAGCAATCCATCTTCTTGACCAAACATCAAGTCCCTCAAGGGTTGCTTTTCATTCATCGGTGAACAATACAGTATTAAAATCTGTTTTCACGTACTGACGCGCCCATTCAACACGCTGCTTCTTGTACCTGGGTGCTAATGGTGACTGAATCGTAGGTTTACACGTCTTGCCAATTGTTTGGAAGATTCCACATCGAGATGTTCTTAGTACATTATGTATGCCAGCCTGCTCAAAAACCTCTTTACTTGAGGACAATGGATGCTTTGCAACTTTGCGCTTGATTACAGATATCTACCGCCTTGTCACTTTTCTTATAGCTCCTTTATCACTTCGCTGCCTCAGTTTTGTACCCTCCGCTACAAACTTGTTTACAATTCGATAAGCCCTGCCAAACTGCTTCGTAATTTCAATAAGCGAGTAACTTTACTATTTTTCTTTTCTCAGTTGGTGTTAAATCCTTCTTACCCATTTTCACCATTTAGATCTGTAAATAGAATACTTGCTTAATAATTCGGAACATCATATTTTACATATTTTTCAATAAAAAAGATAATTATTTTAATTATCAAAATATTTTATCGAAATGAATACCATCAGTGCTTCTATATATAGTAATTATTTGCTATAAATTTCATTGAAATCGGTGAAAAACTTTTGAAAACATTGGAGAAAATGCAATCTGCTTAATAATTTGGAACGCAGTGTAGTTTGCAAGATTTGGGAAAAAAAATAACTGGCCTAATAAATGAGTACTACAAATTTCAAAGTTTAGTAAAGGATTTTTAAAATTGTGCGAGTTGACTCCTTTCATACTACTAGTATAGTACCAAGACTAAGAACCCAAATTAAATATTATGGCCTATTGTTAATACTGTGCTGCACTAAACAAAGCTTTGGCATACTTGTTATTAAATAAAAAAAAATTCTTATTTCTTTCATTTCAATCTAGTTTGGTATGAAGCTTCATAGAAATTTACTAGAACTGGTGTATTGTTCTTCAAACTAAAACATTTAGGCCCCTACACAAAATCTAATGGTACCATACCTTATTAGTTTAAAGATTTGCATTTTAAATCTAGCATTGTTACTTTTGGTCAAGTAAGGCCTTGGTGACCAAATACTTATTAGAACTAGGCCTATGCCTGAGTAGTATGGTATTAGTAAAAAGGCATGGGCATTACTTAAGTGACCTTGTACCCATCTCTGTGGAGGTGGCTATCATATCATTGATACTTTGCACTACTTCAATGATGGAGTCTGTCTTCAGGATCTAGGCTGATTCCTTGCATAACTTTCTTGATATTTTCTTGGATCTTGAATATTTGGCACTGTGGACTGACTCATTTTTTTCACACTCCGTACAAAGTCTGCATAATCCTATAATTTTGAAGTCCATTGCACAGTACCATATCTTTCTAACCAGTGGTCTGAAAAAGCTTAATCCAACGAATTGGGCAAAATTCCAGATGCCAGATGCATTTCAGAAAGTTCATAATATATTGGTAATATGATAAATTAGGTTAGGCTGGGTTAGATTAGATGAAGCTAAGTTAGATTTTTTAGGTTAGGTGGACTGGTAATTGAGGCTTCTGGACTTGTCTGGCATCTGGAATTTTACCAATGATTGTACTAACACTGTTAAGACTCGGACTGCTTTAGTGCCTTGCTTATAAAGCATTCAGTTATATTAGAAATTGCAATTACAGTCAGTCCTCACTTTAATGAATTAATTGGTTCCTGAAAGTGGTTCATATATCAAAATCAAGAATTCCACAGAAACATGTTAGTTTATTAATTATTCATTCTAGAGTCAACCCCATTATGAAAATATTCATAAAAATTTACATAGAAACACAATCAAAGACATCATATGCATGTAAATACATTAAAAGACATAAAATACTGTACTTACAAGCTTATTGGAGAGCAAACAGCTAATTGGAATGGTCTTGAGGGTGGAGGAGGGGGAGATTACACACTTGGGTATTTTGGTGCACATTCGTAGCATTTGTACCAGTGGAAGCTGTTTGTATCTGCAGGGAATGGTGTTAATTTTGTTAATTTGTAAAGTGAGGACTGAATGTATTAGGGTACTTTTACAGGGTGTCCCAAAAGTCTATACATAGGGAAAATTAGCACTTTTTAGCAAAAATGTAACTTTATTTACAAAACATTCTCTACATGATTGCCATTTCTTTGTAAACACACACGGATGCGTCTCTCCCACTCTGGTGAACTCGTGTTAACACATTTGGTGTTATGGACGTAATGTACCAGGAAAATACAGAACATGGATCGCCTAAAGGAATGCATTCGAAGTGCAATTACATCCATAACACCAAATGTGTTAACATGAGTTCACCATGAGTGGGAGAGACGCATCCATGTGTGTTTACAAAGAAATGGCAATCATGTAGAGAATGTTTTGTAAATAAAGTTACATTTTGCTAAAAAGTGCTAATTTTCCCTATGTATAGAGACTTTTGGGACACCCTGTATTTCCATTAATGAGATGTATAAACTGTGTGCACTTGGGGCAGAAGGTAATAAGAAAAATAGATAAAATACTTTATAATAAACTACTTTCATAGTTTTTATCAATAAAATACAGTGGACCCCCGATTTGAGTACGTAATCCATTCCAGCATGGCGTACTCAAATCGAACTTAATAACCTATGGGAATTAATTAATTCGTTCCAAAACCCAAAAATTTCACCCCACCCCTACTTTTTCTATAGAAATTGGCCTACGAAATTTAGTAATTGTATTAAAAATAGACAGAATAAAATACAAAATACATACTGTACAATATAGACAAAATAGAATAATCCTGTAGGAGTCTTGCTTGATGTGCTGGAAGTTCCAGATGAGGAAATTATTGCTTGGAGGGAGAGTCTCCTTCCATGATGATGTCTGGTAACTCATCAGGGCTAGGCGTTCTTAGGCCACAGCCAATGACATGGTAGAGGGTTGGGGACTTGAGGGCTTGAAATAAGCAATTTTCTGTTGCTTCTGCCTGTTTGCTATGAATGACTTAAAGTAGCTCATGACCTTGTCCTCAAACAAGCCAGCTGGCGTACTCAAATCGAGTTTTCTACTCAAGTCCAGTCAATAGGAGCCTATGGACGAGCATACTCAAATCGAAAATACTCAAATCGATGCGTACTCAAATCGGGGGTCCACTGTATTACACAATATAGACTGCAGTTTAGTTAGGGGTTTTCAGCCTTGTCTCCACAGCATACCCTTTTGAAAAGTCAAGGTATTTTTGTGTATCACCACACACACACAAAAAAAAAAAAAAATTATATATATATTATATACACATACATACATACAGGGTGTCCCATAAGTCCAGCATCATAGGAAAAATAATAAAAAAAGGCAAAACAAAAGCTTTTATTTACAGAATGTGCTCAATATGTCCACCATTGTTTTCAATACACAAATTCAGATGTGATACCCAGTCAGCAAGCACATGGTGAATGATGTCAGGAGTAATGGTGTTACATGCCCCAATAATGCGATGCTGCAAATGTTCAACACTCCTAATTTTCTCTGCATATACTAGCTTTCAAGTGGCCCCAGAGATAAAAATCTAGTGGTGTGAGATCTGGGCTTCTAGCTGGCCATTCCACAGGCCCTTGACGTCTTATTCAATGACCAGGAATTGTTGGTACGAGTATTCCCTTGCTTGGGTGCTGTAATGTGCAGGAGCGCCGTCTTGCTGGAACCATGTTGGGAAATTTTGTTCAAGACACTGGAAATGCTTCTTCCTTGAGCATACGTAGGTAGGTGCCTCCAGTGACATGTTCATCGAAAAAAAGGGGGCCTATGATGCGATCCTTCCAAATGCCACACCATACCATCACCCGAGATGCACCTTGTTCCTTTGAAGAGGTATACCAGTGAGGGTTGTTTTGAGACCAGTAGCGGGTGTTCTGTTGATTTACCTCACCATTTCCATAAAAAACAGCCTTGTCACTGAACAGAATGGTGGATGCGAAATTGGCATCCCGAGCATAGACATTATGGCTGTAGAAAGAGAAAAATATGAATTATGGTTTGTAGAAATAGAAAAATATGAATTTCTCCTATGATGCCGGACTTATGGGACACCCTGTATATATATATATATATATATATATATATATATATATATATATATATATATATATATATATATATATATATAATATATTGTGTTGTGTGTTACACACAGACCATGCATGGAACAAGGAACTCTTCTGGGAAAACTAAATCCACTATAGTTTGAATAATAATGGTAAATGACAAATATTATAGTTTCTCTTTTCATGATGTGGGCAATGGGTCACTCAACAAAGAGGCCCCAAAATATAGCTTCCCTCACCAGCTATGAAGCAGATAGGATCCAGCTTTAGGACAGGATCTGCCAATGTTGGGCTGACATCATGAAAAAGAAAAACTATAGTGGTTGTCATTTACCATTACTTATTTAGACTATAATGGATTTAATTTTCCCAGAAGAGTTCCTTGTTCCATGCACAGTCTGTATGTACCATAAAAGTTTCTCAGGGAACCATTCTGAGTTGTATCAGATAGATAGATAGATAGATAGAAGGGTTGGACAGAATAATGAAAATGCTTGCATTTTTGGTGCTGTATTTTCTGATATCATTAATGGCATTATGTACTTTATTAAATTAATATGTAACTGCAAATAATATTGAGAATATCTTCTATTTTAATATGTTCATATTGGTTTTTCATGTTTTTAAAATAAATAAAAATATAGTGCTTGGAAAAGATGTTTGTTGCTTGTGAAAGGGGCATGATAGTAGGAGCCCCTTTGGTTGGTGTTTCAGTAATAAAAGCAGGGTTGTGGAGTCAGTTATTTTTGGGTGGAGTCGGAGTCAGAAACTTTTTCATCAACTCCACAACCCTGAATAAAAGTCATATAATTGCTCCTGCATCTTGAGGAAACAGTCCTCAAGGTTATTGAATACATTCAAAAAATAATAACAAAAAGAACATCAAATAAGGAATATAGTGAGTGTAAAGCAACACCGACAGAATGCGACAGAAGAACTTTATATGATAATTATGAGCTATGAAGAATCAATCAAAGGCTGTTGCATCAAAACTTTGTTCATAATTTAACAATAGTCCACAAAGACGAGTGTCAGTCATAACTATGTTATGGGAACTGTAGTAAAGCCTATTTTAACACCAACCAGTACCAAAGTTCTAATGAATTTGGAGTTGGGAAGAATAATGGGAACAATTCTGTGCTTATGTGGTGTAGTTTTTTATTTCTTTCCATGTATTCATAACTATGGGACTGTTGCTCAAGGTGCAGGGAGAATCTCTCAACTTTTAATATTGAGACACCAACCAAACAGGCTCCTACTATCATGCTTCTTTCACAGTCAGTAACATTTTTTCCAAGTGCCATATTTTTATTTATTCTACAAGAACATGAAAAAACCAATATGTATGAACATAAAATAAAAGATGTTCTCAATATTATATGCAGTTACATATTAATTTGATAAAGTACATAATGCCACTAATGATACCAGAAACATAGCATCAAAATGTGAGTGTTTCCATTATTCTGTCCAACCCCTATATGTATACTATAGAAACTTGCATTGTTGAAATGTTTCAGAAATGTGTATTTACAAAAGAAAAGCAAATGAGAAAAATAGTTACACATTTTGTCAGTTCACTATATATCCCTGAAAAATTAGAAAGACCATGATTTATCCTGAAATTTAGTTACTGGTAATGAGTTCATATTAAAAGGTTAT
The DNA here is from genome assembly GCA_023014485.1 of Bathynomus jamesi. NCBI lineage: Eukaryota > Metazoa > Arthropoda > Malacostraca > Isopoda > Cirolanidae > Bathynomus > Bathynomus jamesi. The sequence goes on along the minus strand of JAJOZX010008918.1, from coordinate 32,601 downwards.
TGGAAAACAACTCATCAAAAATTGAAGGTGTCATTCAAAGATGGCTTATGGCTTTGTTCATCTTAAACTTGGTTCTGAAACCACTTTCTCTCTCTGTAGCCCTAAGCCAAAAATAGGTTAATGTAATTTGGTGAAAAGATCTATGCTTTGTGCAGCTTGATTTGGGTATAAAAACCTGTTTCATTCTACCATCTCTTGGGAATGTAACCCAAAGATAGATATGCTTTACTTATTTTCCTGTACCCAAGGTGCAGTGATCCTCCATCCCTTCTGCAACAGAACGTGGTAGGCATTATTGATTCCTGATTATTTGTAAGGTTCAAACAATTCTGCTATTACCCCACCAAGTCTGTCCTCATCCAGAATCTATTTTGGCTAGATCCAGCTCTACTTTCCTCTAGTCAGAGACACTGGGAACATGATTTTCTGGTATGTACATAGTTTAAAGTTTCTTTTGGGAAAGTTCTGTAAATCCTTCAAAAGTTTTTTCAAAATTTTTAAGATAGTTGACTCATTGAGACACTTTGAATCAAGTGTTAAATTCATTCTGAACATGTAATCATGGAGTCCCACTCCTTCCCTGTGTGTGTGTGTGTATAAATTTTTTTTTTTTCCCCCAAGAGAAATGTTTGACTACCCATATTTCCATCTTTTATACTCTTTGATTTGTATCACAGGCTCCATTGCTCTTCAGTTTGGTTACATTGGCCCTCCTGAGTTTATTTCTGACACTTACCTTGAAAAGTAGTAGTAAAAGATTCTACTACTAAGGGTTCCTCGCCCTGTCATCGTATTTTTCATGGTCAGGGTATTGAAGTATGTACAGTATAGCAAAGTAACGATATTAATATTAAAATAGTCTGGGACTAACCTAAAGGACAAAAGATAAAATTTTAGGTAACCTAGATTTTTCATGTGTATATATACTATGTTTTAGCTACTAAAATTGACAACATATTAACTTTCCAAATTTGTGAAGCCAGTGTAGCACCTTATTTTAAGAAATAAATTTTTTTTGTAAATACTGGGATTTGCAGGAAATTCAGTTGTTGTGAAATGACATTGGAAACAATAGCATTCCTGCTGTTATAGTTGTTACTATTTTGTAGGAGTGTTTATTAAAACACTACTTGAGTTTTTTATTTTCTGAATGATAATGTAGTGTGTAGCTGTTTCAGAAAATAAAACATTTATGATGATGGTGATTTTGCAATTGAAGTTTATTTATTTGAAATTTTGGAACTTAGTGCAACATTTGGATGCACTATAGCCTAATTCATACCTCGACAATCACAAAGAAAATTATTAAAAAGTTAATATTAAATGGATAATTAGGCACTGATTAATATTAATATTTGTGGGTCACTTGGGAATGAATTCAAGACAGGTCGAGGTGGGGCACGGGTCATGAGGTTGAGCGGGTCAGGCGGATCAATGCTGTGATTAGGTGGGGCACAAATTTCTAGTCAAGTTTTAAAAATTCATACGGCTTTGCTTGTCAATAGTTTGTAGTTATAGTTACTCATCAGTTTGTCATAGCTTACTGGTATGAGTCCACTTGTATTTGTGTATCAAATAAATATTTTTATTTTAAAACAAAGTTTATGATGTATTTGAAAAACGTTTTAGTCAAGGTATTGTTTAAGTCATCAGGTGTGCCGGGTCAAGTGGTGACCCGTTTCCAACTCTGGGACAAAGCTCGTGCTTTGCAAAATAGGATGAGGTTTGATGCAATATCCTTTTAATACTCGTAAAAGTATTTGCGTACTCGTATCTTTTACGTTTTTGTGAGCAGACTGAAGATGGATTGCTAACTGTTAAATATTATGTCGTTGTCATAAAATTTCCTAAATAAAGTAATTTAACATTTGATTTATTCTAGTTAAACATTTTGAAAGATTATGCAATGCATAGCAACTATATGTCATCTTCAATTTTAAAATAATTTGCATTATTTGACGTATTAAGCTTTTTTGGCATGATTTTGGAACCGAGAATATTTAGTTTAGTGAAGTATTAGAATTTTAAAGCATACCTTTCTAATCTCTGCATTTGATTAAGGTCTGATTGATGTATAACTCGTGCTTAAAATTTTACAGAAATTGAAGGTGACGTGTTTTTTTATATTTAAGGTTCTTTGTCTTGTATTTGCGGATTTCTTTTCTGAGCGCGCATTTTTAAACTTTATTTGTTTTTGGTCTTTTGTATAGTTTTGTAATTTTCCTTTAATCTCCTCTTACATTTTAACATTCACACACGTTTATTTGAATTATGCTCGAGGGAAGGCATGCTTTGTATTCGCTTTTATATCTTGATTAATAATAAGACTTGTCGAAAGTGAAGTACAGACAACTCGCGAATTGTCTCACATTCGCTTCTGCCCATTAACAACTTCTCTATACATAACCTCCGAATCATCGTGTTTGACATCTCTTGAATCGTCGCACATTGTGGAAACTTTTTCCACAACTGAATGGTTAAGATACTTTTATCCGACATATACTTATGTAAGTGTATAATTATATATGTGTATATATACTGACACACACTTTCGTACTTTCTGCAGTAATATATACGGACAGCAACTCTGAGTGATTCCTACATAAATTACCCACGAGATGCTCAGCTTCGCAAATGTTTGCTACCCACAATGTCCCCAGCTTCTCGGAGGTAACAAGACGTGCTCAATACAGTCTAATGCAAAGAATTAAAAAATCAACCAACCCGATTATCCAAGCTATCCATGAGTCCTTTAAAAAAATCAACCAACCCGATTATCACGAGTCCTGCCGTTTGTCTTCTAAGCTGTGGAATTCATGGTACGAAAACGTCTGTCTGTAGCTCCACCTAACTTCGACATTCCTGTATTATTTCTAATCAATTGTATATATTTCTATCCTTAGTTATGTGAACTGTCATTATGTATTATTAATATTTGTCATATGAACTATAGTCTGCCAATAAACCTTTTTATTTTCATACTAAAATTTCTTCTTTAATATAGTAATTGAGGGGTCGCGCGTCTTAAGGGTACCAAAGCACCACCACAGGCGAAAACGTGTTTTTGATCGATATCGCTATTTTCGCCCTTCCTCTATCGCGTGGTTTGGGTTATAATGACCTTACGACACTAGAAGTATGGTTGAAAACCTTATGAAGCGAACTACTTTTTTCACCTTATTCTGTGCCAGAAATCGCACCCAAGTTCGGCATAATAAGAAAATAAAAAATGAAAAAATATATATATAAAATATGAAAATCTACTCCAAAAACTCATCAACATCTTCATTAGCATACTTAGAATTCTAATTTAGCGTAGATTTTTACGCTGATTTAAAAAAATGTAAGGTTTTTTTTTTTTGAGAAATGAGCGGTTCAAAAGTTTTGTTATTGTAATTTTGTATTAGGTCAAAAATTATAACAATACAACTGAAAACTAATACAGGAGTTATTGTATTCTTTAGTAATATTGGCTTATGTCACTAAGTATTTGTGCGAATAGATTTCGACCATTATTTTTCTGTCCGGTTAAGTTAATTGAATGCCCAGTTAGGTCACTGTACGCCTTTGATGATTGGTTAGGTTAAGTCCTGATAGTTTCGTTAGTTTTAATGAAAATATCGCAACAACCTAACCAATCGTCAAGGGCATTCAGTTGACCTAACCTAACTTTTGAACCGCTCATTTCTCAAAAAAATACTTACATTTTTTAAATCAGCGTAAAAATCTACATTAAATATCTTATTTTCAACAAGATCGGAAACAGTACACGAAATGGAAAAGATCCGAGTGGTTACCATACAGCCCCTCCTAATACCTCCTTCCTCCCTAGTTAGATAAATTATTTATCGATAGTATTTCGGACTAATTACTGGACATGAACCATCCAGTATCGATATAAGTTTTGCTATAAATAATAATGGGGGGGAGGAAATAACCGAAACACATCCTCTTCTCGCATTAACCCCCCTCGATATATAACCTCCGAATTATAATTATCGTACATCACCTCCGCATCATTGCACTTGGATTTTCTCTCCTTTTTGAGATTTTGGATGCTCATCGTACATCTGGAGTATGATAACGGCTTGGCGTACCGTGCGATGCCTGACTCGCCATCTTTCGCCTTTCTCTGGGTTCCAGATGTTACGTACAAATCTCGTCCACAATTATGTAAATAATAATAATAACGGACCTTCGCACTTTTCGCTTCGTCGTACACCTCGACCGCCCTATCAGTGCCACAATTCGCGAGTTGGATGTATTTTAATTTTAAACTTGCATATATAGATATCTAAGGACACATTTCTCATTTGGAAAATCCGGAAAGGATATACACAGGGGATCACTAATGGGGAATAAGGTACTACTCCTAACTTCAGATCCAGTGATAAGGGCAAGACTGTAGTATACCGAGTAATATGTCAATTGAGACAGTGCACCCATTTACACATAACTACAACCGCTTCTTTTCTTGTTTCTTAACTCTTTTGCTACATTTATATCAACTTTATATTTTATTCACATTAACGAATTACATCCTTACATCTTTTAAGTACTTTTTCAGTACTCTCGTCATTCCATCTCTTACTTTTACATTTATTAAACGTATCATGTCAGATTTTATTGGTGTGCGCGCGCGAGAAAAAAAAAATGTGTTCAAACGCGGTCGGATCACCTGTCTTGACGGTTTCCTAGTTTTTAGTCTCGTATTTTCCATACTAATATCAGTGCACGAGATTAAGCGTCGTTGGGTCTGTTCAGTAATTAGATGGGTGACCATCCTCTGCGTGATTTTGATCCCACGTAAAGCTTGTGAAGGAGGTTAAACAATCCAAAACAATAATAATAATTATTTATTATTATTATTATTATTGAATTACTATTATTGAATACCATGCAGTAATAGGCTGTATTGTATGACTTACACTGTTCCACTGGTAGTGTTCGGTGTTCCTTACTGACTTTTTGGTGCTGATTTCGGAAATAGTGAAATGCTTCCATTACCTCGTTTTATATATATATATATATACAGGGTGGGCCGAAAGTCTGGATCCATAGGAAAATATTTATTTTAATACATAAATTACAACAAATGGTAAATACTTAAAATGAATATCAACTTTAACTCGTAAATGCGTATCCGTGATACTGTACAGTAGTTCGTACTCCAGTATAAATACTCAAATACTTTTTTATTTCAGCCCAGAAATGACTTCGAATCTAACAGAAGACCGGGTAGAACTTGTGCTCATGTACGCAAGACAGGGCGCTACACACAGAGAAGTTGCTACCGAATTCAATAGAAATCATCCTGATAAGCATCCAGTAACACATGCGACTGTTGGCAAGTTGTTTAAACGTTTCAAAGAAACAGGAAGTGTACATGATCGACGGCGTTCTGGTCGTCCAAAAACTGCAACTGATGAAAATACCTCTGTAATGGTATGTGAAACTTTAACGAATAGTCCAGTAAAGTCAACAAGAAGATTATCAAATGAAACACGCATCTCGAGAACGTCAATTCGAAGAATTATTAAAATCATAAATTCCATCCCTAAGTGTCTCGATGTCAGAGGCCGCCAATTTGAGCATTTGTTATAATTTGTTGTTTATACTGGAGTACGAACCACTGTACACAGTGTACAGTATCACGGATACGCATTTACGAGTTAAAGTTGGTATTCATTTTAAGTATTTACCATTTGTTGTAATTTATGTATTAAAATAAATATTTTCCTATGGATCCAGACTTTCGGCCCACCCTATATATATATATATATATATATAACTGCAATGACCACGCAGTATATTAATGTATAGAAACGACGTAAGGCATTGGTTTCTGCCCTATGTAGGAGAATTGCGACTTTGACTATCGTGGCTCCGTGGTGTAGTGGTTAGCACGTCTGACCGGCAATTGGAAGATCCTGGGTTCGTTTCCCGGGCGGGTGCCTTATTTTTCATTTGTTCGTTATTTCTCTTCCACGTGTGCAGAACACTCCTCTATACTTACGTCGTTTCTATACATATATATATATTATATTATCCCGCACGACCATTCCCATTCCAGTGTTTCTAGTTGTACTCCGCATTTGCTGGCAAAGCATTGGTCTCCCGACTAAGTGCAATTCATGTAACTGCTATTTTAGCCATTTTCAGTGCCACAGTACCATCTTCGACCCCAGTACCTCCCGAACAGTGTAGTTCTAATGCTGCCAATTATACCTACATATTCCTGTTTTTGAAACAAAATTCAATTTGTTCAAGAACTGTGGGTGATGGAAACGTTCCACAAAAATCTACCAGAATATCACCTTATTTTACTTCAGGAACAGGAAAAAGGTTCTAATTTGTTGTCCAGTGTTGTTATACAGTATATGGCTATTATAGGTAGCTCAATGGAGAAAGTGAGGTTGTAAAAAATAATCATTTCATGGTCATTTCATGATTATTTGCCTATTTTCATAAACATTTCGGGAAGATCAATTTGTTTTTGTCGCTAAATCTGTTTTGGATTATGAGAAAATTGTATTGTGACGATGTTTTTTTAATCCTTACCCCTTTTTAAAGTTTCTGAATGTTAACCAGAAATAGAATATCACGCCAATATATACTACAGGGTGTTCGGAAAGTCACTGTGCACTTATATAATTAATGTTAATTAATGAAGAACTGACAAAGGTGTTTCAAAATAAAATAAGATGGGTCCAGGCCTGTATTGCTGTTAAAGGACATCACTTTCAACACCTTTTATAAGTTCTGATGGTCCCATCCATAACCTCTATCATATATGCAATGTTATACTATTGTATGCTATTAAATAAATATAAGTGCACAGTGACTTTCCGAACACCCTGTATATAAAATTTGTTTAAATGTTTAATTTCTTCGAATTTGAGTTAAGTTTAAATGAATTTGATTCAATTTTTGCTTTTCGTTGGTGTTTTCAGGATTCTGATAATATCAACGTAACATAATTACCATAAATTTTGTTTATACAGTTAGTACAAAGCGTCTTTGCCTCCGAAGCATCATTGCAGGCGGTCCCTTTGATCTTCTCTCTTTTAATGTATGAAGCGTAATAATTATGGCCTTAAAACGCGAGATTAAGGATGGTAAATTTAGAAAATTGACGCTTGTGTATAGTTTTGTAATTTTCCCTTACGCTCTTTTTACATTTTAACATTCACGCGCGTTGATTTGGGTTATGCTCGAGGGAGGGCACGCTTTAAATCCACTGTATATCTTAATAAGAGCCTCTCTCCCCGCAGTAAGCGTAAAATGGAAGAGAGTTTCCTTATGCGCGCGCGAGGTCACGGGAATAAAAACGAAGTAAATGAACGAGAAACTTAACGGGCCCTACCGTGAGCGTACCAAAATCATTGATTGTGGGAAATCGGGAGAATAGATGCTGCGAGAGGAAGGCCAAGCGAGAGTGAGACGAGTGAGGGTAGTTGTGGCCGAGGGGAAAGGAAACCAGTGCCAAAGAATCGACTGAGGGAGTAGGATGTGATAGTTTCTCGCATTCTTTGCTGCCTTGCATCCCCAACTTATTAAACGCGTGTTTTATCGAGTGCGTTGATATACGTGTGCTTTGTCTTCGGTTTAATTTTGTTTTAGTAAAAGAAGTTATCCGTTATTTTGTTCCTTTTTCAAGTTAAGAATTTTTTAAACGCTTTTTATTAAATATTTGAATGGAAAACTACTACAAAAGTTGAGAATAAACCAGTTTAGACTCGTCGTTTCCGAGGATAAGCTGCGCAGTAAACTTGATTTTATAAAGTTTTACTTTCGCACGTAATGCGAATCAGACGGAAATAGAATTATAATTTTAACGAAAAGCATTTACTTCGTCATCATTGCTTTCGTACGAGAAGAGGAGGAGGTTAGTTGGAAGGACGAACGAGGCAGGCGAACCAGGGACGGGACATTGGGTCGCGTCTCAGAGTGGTTTTGTCGGGTGGGATGACCTCACTTCCGTCCGAGAAACTTCGTCTCTGCGGAACCTTTCGCGAAGGGAATTATGTTTCACTTCGGCGGCACTCGGTCCCCGTTTAACTTGGCTACAACACCACCTGGACCCGCCCCCCCAACGCCCACGGGATACTTCTCCCCCTCCTCCCCCCCTTTCAGGTAGGAGGCGACGGTATTATAGGAGTGTCGTGCAAAAACTCGCACCAAGACCATTTTGATTAACTTTTAATTATCATCATCGCAATCATTAATTTAATTAACTTAAATCGTAATGGATTTTAAATTTTCTCTCTCGCTCAAAGGTAGTGAGTCTATCATGTAGGACCCTGCGTCCGAATTTGAGAACTGGTTTTAAATACTTTTTCCCCCCATCGTTTGACTTCTCAGATTCGCTTTTGTCGGAGAATTTTAACTTTATTTGTTTAAATATATTCTCTCTCTCTCTCTCTCTCTCTCTCTCTCTTCTCTCTCTCTCTCTCTCTCTCTCTCTCTCTCTCTCTCTCTCTCTTTTTCTCTCTCTCTCTCTCTCTCTGTCAGGATTGGTTACAAGATGGAAAGCAGAGTGGTAATAAATAGAGTGGCTTCAGAGTGGGCGCCCGTCACCATTGGTGTCCCACAGGGTTCCGTTCTAGGTCCTTTACTTTTTATCATCTATATTAATGATATAGACGTCGGGCTTCTAAGTACAATCAACAAATTTGCAGACGATACGAAATTAGGAAGTAGTGTAGGTACTGAGGAGGGCGTAAGAACGCTTCAGAATGATCTTGACAGGTTGGGCGAATGGTCTGCTACTTGGCAGATGCCATTCAACTTGGACAAATGTAAGGTAATGCGCATAGGTTATAAAAACTCGAAGACCGATTACTCTCTCTTGGGAAGGAACTTGACTGAGACCGATCTAGAGAAAGACTTAGGAGTCTATATCAGCAATGATCTGAAACCGTCGAAGCACTGTGCAGAAGTCGAAAAGAGGGCCTTAAAAATATTAGGTTATATTAAAAGACAGTTCAAGTTTCGGAACAAGGAGATTGTAATGTCTCTCTATAATTCACTAGTCAGACCTCAACTGGAATACTGTGCACAGTTTTGGTCTCCATCCCTCAGGAAGGGTATAGAAAGGTTAGAAAGGGTACAAGCAAGGGCTACAAAATTGATCCCTTTAATGAGAATGCAAAACTACCAACGGAGATTGGAGCGCCTAAATCTTTTTACCTTAGAGACGAGGAGGTTGCGCGGTCAGCTTATTCAAGTGAAGCTGCTCAATGGAATAGACAGGATAGATTACAGAAACCTATTCTCACTTAATGCTAATCCGACAAGAAATAATGGGTTTAAACTGGAACTAAAGACATTTAGGACCTCTGTCTGCGGTATTTTCTTTTCCTATAAAATAGTTAATATTGTTTCCAGCCAAAGTGTAAATGTGTTTAAAAATAGGCTAGACAAAGTACTGAATACTCTTTGTTTAAGACTAAAATATAACGTAACTCTGTAGGAGTTCGCTTGCACGGTGTCTCTGTGGGTATGCTAATTATAGAGCTTTTTATATAATCTCCACTTTCCTGTAAAATTTCCTTGGCTACTTTTCCAGGGTCAAGGTATTTTCTTCAACCTTTTTTCGTACCTGCCTCTGGCAGGAAGGGAGTGGAGGGTGGGGAGAGAGCCTTATACTTTTCTATCCACTTTTCTACTACTGCTAGGATAGTTGAAAGAAAAATAAACTTGTTTAATACATAACAGGAACCTCCCAGAGAGTGGACCGGAAGGTCTTTGAGGCTCTCTCTCTCTCTCTCTCTCTCTCTCTCTCTCTCTCTCTCTCTCTCGTTTCGTTTCGTTTCGTTTTTATTTACTCTAAACTCAAATTGTGTTCAGAGCCAGTTGTAATTAAATTCATTGACTATCATATCGATAGATAGCCTACGATATGTTTTTCGATGTGTACACGTAGACTTAAGTTTTATGCCGAAGCATAAAAATTATATTTAAGATTTGCAAACAAGTCATTTGACTAAAAAAAAAGTGTTTAGCCAATTTGATTATGTAATATACAGGGTGTCCCAGAATTAACTATTTCAATGAAATCGGACAAATTTTTAAAAACACACTTTTATTTATGTTTATCATGTTAATATGTGTTAAAAATGTATAAATTTCTAAATTTTTTCATAATTTTATTTTCATAATTTTTTCATTATCTGGTCAATGAAAGACCGTCTGAAGTCATAGAATGGCAGAGAGACTCTCCAAAAGTTAACGTGTGGCTTGGAATGACCAAATCCAAAATTTATGGTGCTCCATCTTGTTGAAACACAACATTATCAAGAATGCCATCATCAAGAAGCTGTGGTTCGAGAAACTGCTGAAGCATATCAAGGTAGACGGTACCTGTTACAGTTGCTTCCGCAAAGAAGAATGGGCCATAAATTTTGGATTTGGTCATTCCAAGCCACACCGTTAACTTTTGGAGAGTCTCTTTGCCATTCTATGACTTCAGACACTTTCATTGGACCAGATAATGAAAAAATTCTGAAAAAAAATTTAGAAATTTATACATTTTTAACACATATTAAACATGATAAACATAAATAAAAGTGTTTTAAAAAATTTGTCCGATTTCATTGAAATAGATAGTTAATTCTGGGACACCCTGCACTGTATGTAGGTATGTATGTATATCTTCGTAGGCGGAAAACAATTATGATTCCGAGTTTGTTTTAAACTGAATGAATTTATGGTATTGAGTCTAATAAAAAATAGTTTGAGGCAGGCGTAGGATTGGATTTTTTTACTTATTTATTTGTTTTTTTGAGCTTGTTCTCATCTGTGTGCCTTGCCTATTTTGGACCACCTGTGGCACCAGATTGGTGAATGCTGAGAATAAGCACTAAAATTAAATAATTGTTGGGGTCTGTTTTGTTAGTTCTTTTCGCATACTCTTAAAGGCCTTTATCGTATGCTTTTATCTCGGGAACACCATGCCTAGCGTACAGAATTTCAAAAGTAAAAAAGTTGTACCTTTTGAAGTTTTAGGTATTTTCCTTCTTCAAAGAACATGTTCAGCACGAAGACTTCTGTTCTTGATGTTCAGAAAGGAATTTGATGCCATTCGAGGCCAGTTTAATAATTTCCTTACGACTATACCGAAAAAAAAAAAAAAAAAATGAAGTTCTTATATTGGAGTTATTTTTAGAGGTTTTGGGTAATCAGAGTTGTTTATCCGTAATGAGATCCTAATGTATAAAAAATTTACTTGGTTTTTCTGTCTACATCACAAAGCAAATAAGCCGTAACGAAGGAATCGGAAATTGAGGGTTGTAATTGCGAGGAGAATCTACAGTGCATATATATGTTATTTAATGATTCTAGACTTTCGTTAGACTATATTTGTTGGCGTCTATTTTTATAATACAAATCTATTGCGTTAACCTTTGACGTCACGCGGTAATTGATCGTTTCGTAAATAAACTTTTGACGTCATACAATTTTTCATTTTGTATATAAACGTCATAAACGGAACTTAATGAAGTTTTTGTTTTGATAGGGTTGTTTAACCTCCTTCGCGACATCTAAGGTCGTATAACGGAGGGGAGCTACAGATTTGCTTGGGATCCGAACCACGGGTCACTACATTATCTGAACGCGGAGGACTATCTCCCATCCAACTACCACCTAGACCCAATGTCACTAAGTTGGTTGATCGACGGGAAGCGGTTATATTGGCTACGACGTAGCTCAGTTATTAAATAAGACTCTATGTTTTGTTTCTTTCTGAAGGTGTAACCATATACGTACCCAGTTTTGCTTGCTGTATGCGGCAGTTTATACGTAAAATTAGTTGAAGTCCAATCTAAATTTTCAGGTGCGAGGAGTCTGTTCAGATTTTGATGTTACAGTATTTGCTTTCAACGCAATTTATTTCTTTTTCTAGGTCTATTGAAATTCATGCAGGCCCCTGCAATATACACTATTTACTACTACTATCGACCATTTTAGTTGCATTAATTGGAATTATTATTCCTTTTCTGCATAAACATCCATAGATGGAGGAGACAATTCATAGACAAATTTTGAAACTTTTCGTGCGCATATGAAAAGTTACTTTCTTTCATGAACACATTTTGTTGGATCATAATTTTCTGACGGTGTCTTCATGATACGCAATTTAATGATAAACCATTAAATTCTCTGCCATGTATACAGATGTCAGTTTAACGAAGAGTTAAACTGACATCTGTACACTCGGCAGCCGGTCGAGACCTCAAATCACGCTTCATTTGTTTGTCATAAAACATGATATGAAAAATATCGAAAATTCATCACTCAGTTGATTAATATAAACCTTTAAATTATAGATTTTTGCAATAATAAACTTGTTTCAAAGGTCTTCCTATGAGGAACATGGCGTCTTACGCAGATTTCGTACAGGAGGGACGCGGAATAGTGTCATAAATTCATTGGTATTGTTGCTTCTGCCGTCGGTTTTAATAGTTGGGATATACTGGGCCACACCTACCTTCGATCTCGGATATCCCGACTGTTGGTATCACTGCTTCTCGATACACATTGGCGAAATTCCTATGAAGATATCATCTTCATTTTGCTTTATCTTTTGGCTTAGTTT
>JAJOZX010008918.1:0-15000 GCA_023014485.1 Bathynomus jamesi | reverse complement strand
GGTCGAAAGGGTAAAATGATGGCAGTTGATAAGGATGAAGAAAACGTCGAAAGGAAGCTGCGAAGAGACATGAAAAAATGGATAAGAAAAGGTACGTGAATCAAGTGCATTTGATGAAACAGTTGTTCTTGCAAGCAGCAGCAGTTCCTGCAGTGATTCACCTGCATCTACGGAAGAAGAAGTAGATCTGGAACAGCCTCAACATCCAAAAGAGGCCTTCCAAGAAAAAAATTCAAGATATGAATGAAAATCTGCTTTCCTCATTGGATGTTGCTAAGATCAGCGAACGATCAGCCTCTTTAATATAATTATTCCAACGATCGCAAATGTTGAAAAGATCCAGAGAATTACAATGTTAGCTTAGCTACTCATCGATTCACAGGGCAAGACAGAAATCAAGAAAGAAGTCAGTGAAACTTGATAGAAGAATTTCAAGCTGACAAACCTTTGATTGTTCATTGGGATGGCAAACTCCTCGAAGACATTACTGGGAATGAGGTTGTTGGTCGGTTGCCAGTCCTAATCTCTGGCAGTGGAGAAGATCAACTGCTTGGAGTGCCAAAAATAGATCATGGCACAGGAAAGGATACTGCAAATGCAGTACATCAGGCGATCATTGATTGGAATCTAATAGATAAGGTAAAAGGCATGTGTTCGATACAACGCATCGAACACAGGCGTAAAAACGGAGCTTGTGTCCTAATTGAACAGAAAATGGAGAAAGATTTGTTGTGGTGTCCTTGTCGACACCATATCCTTGAAATCATGTTGGAAGCAGTGGTATCCCCTGCATTACAGACTTCATCAGGCCCTGACATTCAGTTATTCAAAAGATTCAAAACAAACTGGAATAAGATTAATCTAACTTCATACGATAAATTAGAAAATTATCCACAAAAGGAAAAAGAGGAAATCATCAACTTTGCAGCAAGAAAAATCAATGAAGATCAACCTCGCGACGATTACAGAGTTATTGGAACTGACAATCATCTTGCTTGGCGGTACTCCAATGACTGGAATAAAATTCAGGAAGCCTGGGGCTTATCATAGAGCCCGTTGGATGGCGAAAGTCATTTATTCGATGAAAATCTTTATGTTCAAAAGTCAGTTCAAAATAACAGCAATAGAAGAAAGAAATCTAAAAGAAATTTGTTGGTTTTCTGTTTCAATTTATATTAAGCATTGGTTTTCAGCACCCTGCGCAGCAATTGCTCCACGAAATGATCTGAGTCTTCTCAAGAATCTTCACAGCTACGAAAGCACAAATGAACAACTAGCAAATGCTGCTTTAGAAAAATTCAAGAATCATTTGTGGTATCTCTCAGAAGAGTTGATCGCATTGGCTTTCTTTGATGATAAAATCAGCTTTGACACCAAAAGAAAAATGAAGGAGGCTCTTACAAAATCTTCAGAGCCAGATCCTCCAAAGAAGACACAAATAGACATCAAAACTATTGACAATAAGCAGCTTGAAGATTTTGTAACTGCTAACACAAAGTCCTTCTTCAGTATACTCGGATTGTCTTCAATGTTCTTGAGCAAACCAGTAGAAGATTGGCTTCTCGATGAGAGTTATTGGGTTGCAAAGAACGTAGTGAATCACATGAAAGTTGTTAATGATATTGCTGAAAGAGGAGTGAAATTGATTGAAGATTATAACAAATTAATTACCAATGATGAACAACAGAAGCAATATCTACTGCAAGTTGTATCAAATTATCGGAAGAAGCTTCTGGACAAAACTAAGAAAACTCTCGTATCTTTGACGCAACAGTAAAATTTACGAGTATATCCATTCTATGTATCTATTGTATTGTATCTGTTTTATGAACAAATGGAAAAGAGGAAGGTGGTATGATAGGCCTCCTGGGGAACTTCCACTAAAAAAAGAAGTAACGTGACGCTTGCTGTACCTCCTGGGTGTCATGGAAATCAGCAAATTTTCAAATGGCGGGCGCGACCTCCAAATATTCGAATTTTGACCCGAAATTTCCCCAGGATCATTTTTCCACCAAATCAAACCAAATGAGAGGGTATCTCAAAAATTTGAAACAAAAAAAATTTTACTCCCCCACTTTTGCATCACCCTAAATTTATATATATATATATGTTTCAAAAAAAAAAATTCATTTTTGCCCTATCCAATACAAGAAACGTTTACATAGAAAAACAGTGTTTCAGTAAATTACTTTGTGTTGTAAAAATAAAAGAATATCGCGTATGTATAGGTTAAAATATATAAAAACCTTTTTTTAATTGAACTAAAACAAACCGGTGTATAGGCGCAGGACGGCTATGGTGCACCTGACTAGGATCTTTCTACTATCTCTGGTTGGGGGAGCAGAGAAAACGTTGTGGCTTTCAGTGCCTCAAAAACTCGGTTCCTTCATCCGTGTTTACTCGTCACAATCTTCCACGCGACTATCCTCTTACCTTTAACAATACACAACTCATAATTCCTTTTCTCTTAATATTTTGGCGTTTCCTTTTCTCGTGATCTTTCCTGGAAAGATCACGTATAATCTTTCTAAACCAACTTTTAAGAGGTTAGGTGTGTTATACCGGCCCCGCAGTTTATTCAACCCCACTCAGTTGCTGCTCTCTGTACCGCCCCCTGTATGAAGTACGCTTCTCGTGTGTGGGATGGCTAAACCCACGCGGCTCTACTTGACTGGATGGAATTAAAGCTTTTCGTCTCGTCAATTCCCGCCTCTTACTCATTGTCTTCAATCTCTCTCTCTCTCTCTCTCTCTCTCTCTCTCTCTCTCGCCGTAATGTTACCTCACTCTCTCTTCACTATCGCTTTTGTAACGGACACTGTTCTTCTGAACTCTTTAACTGCATGCCTCCTTTAAGAAGAGCACGCAGTACCAGACTTTTCACACATGCGCCTCGGTGGTGTAGCGTCGCTGACTACGAATTCATCGGGCCCGGGATCGACACCCGGTGACGGCAGGCGGCGCGCAGCAAAACCCAGCTGTTCATCCTTCCACACAATAAAGGAATTGGTACCCTGGGTAGCCTAGTGGTTGAAACGGGCTGCTGGTGGGGCGTGGTTCGGATTCCACGTTAAACTGTAGGTTTAAGGCGGAGTGACAAGCGCGACCTTCGTTAGAATGAACAATTGGGGCGAAAGCAAAACCAAGGTTACATTTTCACACCTTTTCTGCCCAACTCTGTAGCGCGAGGGTTAATCGGTATTTTCAATCTTTCATCGACTCAACTAGTCAACCCTGGAACAATCTTCCTCAATCCATCTTTACACCCGCGTCCGTGAGTGACCTCCAATTTCGAACGCGGAGTGTCGAGGCATCTCGAAAACCCTGGACCCTCATTTTGGCTCGCTTCCTCTATGGGTGGCGTTTTTGCGGACATTCGCCCTTGGCCCCTCCCCTGCATAAAAAAAAAAATTATATTTCGAACCAGAAATATAGATCTGTGTATATACGGTAGCTAATATAAATAAAAACGATGAAAAATATAAAAAAAAAATTTAGGTTAATGTTGGGCATAGGCCCAACAACCAATGATGTAGGACTCGACTTTTTTTTTTTTTTTTTTTTTTCTTTTCTTTTTTTTTTCCCGGTCTCGGTCTCGGCCATGGTGGTATCGACTACAATGTTCCCAACCGGTTTTGGCTTATGGCCCCCTTAGGAACCTTATTTTTTCCTGTGGCCCCCATAAGCATTATTTTCAGTAGGTAATATGCAGATTTAACTCTATTTTACAAAATAACATTTTCCTGTGGCCCCCTTCAAATGTGCCATGGCCCCCGGTTGGGAAACACTGGGCCGCCACTACATCACTGCTGAGTATCTTGATGTTCCTTGAGTGCAACGAACGCTTATCTCGTTTCAAGTAGGCAGTTAACTACTGAAAAATGTCACAAACTTTGATTTGGTGAATAAGTTATGAATAAATTTTGCGATTGTCACTCGATAACTTCTTTAGAATCTTTATTCCTGAATGTGAAATACGAAGATTTAGGAATTAGTCTACGCAATATTGAATACACACAAAAATTGCGTATGGTCTGTCTCGAATGGCCACGAATGGTGTTTCTCAACCTTTTTCGTGCTGGCGAGCTTCTTTCCCTAAAATCTAAATAATGATGCGAGACATAATTAACTGCAAAAACAGCTTCCGAACTATTTCCCACGTGATGATGGAAAACTTACTAAGAAGTGGATACTTAATCCTTTCAATGAAAGTGTGGTAGAATCTGTTGAACTAGCGGGAAACCTCTACGATAAATTTATTGAAATTTCTTCCGACAAGGCCCTACAGTTTTCATTCCCGTCAGAAGATTTGCGTATATTTTAGATAGCACCGAAAAGCGAGTATCCAAAACTAGTGTCTGAAACATTGAAAGTTTTAATTTCATTCGCAACTTTATATACGCTAATTGGGCTTCTCATTAGTGGTTGCAATTAAACTGCGTTTAATTTATTCGACCAAATATAAGAGGATTAACAATCGTAAAGTAGGTACGGGTATCTCATTGAAAATCATAGACTGGCAATTTCCAATAAAAATTACGACTATAATGGAAAATAATTTCAACTGTAAACTTATAACATTATACTAGTTTTTCACTTAAAAAAAGTTTGTTTGATTTGCGTATTTTTATAATTTTTACTGGAAAAATAAACTAGTTTTCCATATAGTTTTTTTCGTTGCCATGTTGAAAATGGTGCCCATGAGGAATTCAGGATATTTAATACAGTATTTTCAACTCTCTTAATAATTAGTAGCAGTCAGGGACACAGAAAGTATGCTATACTCAGAATTCGAATCATACCTTGAGAGGCTATATTAAAGTACTTATTGCTATGCAATAAATAAATGTACATAGCTACGTACAATGCAACGGTAATTACTGTACATATAGTTTGTCATTTATCATTACTTATTCGGACTATATTTGATTTAATTTTCCAAGAAGAGTTCCTTGTTCCATACACGGTCTGCGTGCTGTATATACATATACATATATCCATATACATACTGAAACCACTTCTTCCATGCTCATAATATTGCTCAGTTATGAAACGCAGCTGTTCCACAGTCCATGCAGTCATCTTGAAGGGTTAGTTTTAACTAACACTTTATTTTGTTTTGTATCTTATCTTGTCTTGTATTGTCAAAACCTGTACAATCCTGTACAAACTTGTAACTATCCTCTTTCGAATGATGCGTATGATTTTATAAAAGGACTTATACTTTAAGAGTTACAGGGGTTTCTTTTGGGTCCCATTTCTCTGGATCACCCTTTATATTTGATTAATGAGAGAAATTAATTATTTTTGCAACACCATTTCTTGGATACGCTGATCTCTAATAGTAAGAAGTAATATGATCCCAAGACATGTCCAAACAAGGGTCTTTATAGTACTTCATCACTTTTAGGTTTATATTTAAAAAAAAATTGCTTTTCACCAAGTTTTTAAGATCCCCTGCCTCTTACAAAAAAAACCGCGGCTGGTTGTGTGTGTGTGTGTGTGTTTACGAGGAGGGACGAGAGTTGCATGAAAGGTTTGCGCAGAACTAAGATTCGAATACCCACCTGCCTGCAATATACGAGGCATTAGTAATGTAAATATTTGAAATTTTAGGCTAATTTTCCGAATTTCTTAGAATAGAGCGGTGGTCGATGGGCCCTCTTTTTGGCACTCTCTTCATTTCTGTGTAATCACTGTAAAAGGTTCATTGACTGTATTGAACCCGTAGAACGTTGGAAAGTCGAAGTTTGACAACGGTTATAGGTTCAGTCGAACGAGGAGAAATATAACTTAAAACAAGAAGACAGACACAAGTTGCTAGAAGAAATTTGAACGCTCTTAATATCATGAATAATAATACTTGGTAATTTAATTTGAAGAATTACAATTTGCGAAGTTAGCACAAACAATTTACTAACTTAAATTTTAAATTATTTAAAATTCAGATCAGAATTTTGTAGTTCAGTATTTGACCGAAACTGAAATCAGAATTAGGTCAAATTTATTTAATTTGCTTTTTCGGAAGCAGAATTAAAATAACTTCGACTTAGGTCGAAATTTTATATACAGGGTGTACATAAAGTCAGGATCTATTTTTGTGGAGCATTTGGAAATTATATGGAATTCAATCATAAAATGATAAAGTGGTAACATTTATTAAATAATTAAGAGTAGGATTCGACGTGACGCCCATCAGTATCCCTGCACAGCTCAAATCGTTCCGCAGCATTTCTAAACACATTCTGGAGCATTTGCGGGGTTATGTTATCTGCAGCAGTTCGTATACGAGTACGTAAGTTTTCAAGACTCGTAATCTTCGTCTGATAGACGTGCGATTTGATAAAGCCCCATGCAATCAGACGAAGATTACGAGTCTTGAAAACTTACGTATACGAACTGCTGCAGATAACATAACCCCGCAAATGCTCCAGAATGTGTTTAGAAATGCTGCGGAACGATTGGAGCTGTGCAGGGATACTGATGGGCGTCACGTCGAATCCTACTCTTAATTATTTAATAAATGTTACCACTTTATCATTTTATGATTGAATTCCATATAATTTCCAAGTGCTTCACAAAAATAGATCCTGACCTAATGAACACGAGTGGTGTTGCGGTGGACATTTTCAAAAGAAGATTAGACGCCTGGCTCGGAACTAGGGGTGCACTGGATATGATATCCGGCCGGATATTGCGAAATATCCGGTATCCGATATCCGGCCGGATATAGGCCGACAGAAAATTAACACCTGTTGAAAATCTGCCATATGATAACACATTACAAATAATATTTGATATACAAAAAAATGCAAAGCCCTCCAGGGCCCACCCCTAAACCAGTCCATCAACACTTTTTATATTAAATCAACTCAATACTGATGACAAGACTAAATAAAACATCTGTCCATCCTTAACGATTACAGTTCTATTAATATAATCAGAGCTTTTTATAAAAACGTTTAGGCGTTACATTTTTTAAAAAGAGTAAAATATTGCTAGACCCTGCACTTGCTTTCCATTCTTTTTTCTCCTTTTTTCCTTTATTTTCAAAACAATACAAAACATTACAAGCTTGACAAATGTAAAATAATACATTGAATACAATATAAAATGCCTGGAATGAATCAATGAATGGAGGGCAGTATTGTGTAGGTCAGATGCCGCCATTCAGCCTGGAGGTCTTCAGAATAAAAAAAACTAAACAACAGTGATTTAGAACTTTTTTCCGTTGTGGTGCAGAAACAAGAGCATTTCTCCTCTTTTAGGCAATATTCGGGACCGCCTTGCTTCATAGATGTTTCCATATTCAGAAAACATTCTCTCTGAAAATACAGAGGATGCGGGTGTGCAGAGAAGCTTTGAAACAATAGTTTTAAGGAGAGGAAATCGGTCCTCCTGCTTCCAAATTTGAACTGGACAGCGTTTCCTATCTACAAGAGGTTCAGATGCATATCGGTCTAACTCCCCTGCAATCAGCAGAACAGGAGCAGTCTTTTTTTCAACCTTTCTTCTCTTGTAACTTACTTCCCCAGATTGCTCTCCTTTTGTGATCTCCATAAAACACGCTTCAAGAATGTCCTCTTTGTCCTTCCTCTTTCGCATAGAACTGGAATTTGAGCTTTCGCTTCCACTTTCATTACCTTCATTTTCATTAGAATCATTACCACCTTCGTCATTTTCAATACCTATGACTTCTTCAATCAGCCAGGATTTAGTCTGCTCTTTTTGATCTTGTTGAAAGAAAGATAACTTATACCGCGGATCTATTGCAGTCGCAGTCATTTTCATTATGTTCAAAGACCCCATCATTACTCTCTGACAAGAAACGCGCTCGAAGAGAAGTCAGGAGTTCTCTCTTTGTCGTTTGAACACCTTGGTCATCATGGCCAATCTTTGTAAAATACAAATGCTTGGGATTACGGAAGACAAAGTTGATTTTTTCGAACTCATTTCCTGAGTTAGTTGGAAGAATGGTTTTAATATTTTAAGGAGATTTCGTATCAGTGTCCACTCGAAGGATGTGATGGTAGGTAATTCACTACGATCAGCAAATACAGTTGCACTAGAATTTTTAATTTATATAATCTTTCTAGCATCAAATATGCACTGTTCCAACGTGTTGGGACATCTTGAACCAATAGGAGAGGCTCAAGATTTTGCTGCACTTGAACGTGTTTGAAATTGTTACAGGCCAAAGGAGAATGATTAAAGTGAGTTGCAAGGCGGCGACTTTTTGCAAGGATATCAATTACACTCCTCTGAACCATAATTGAGTCACTAATAACCAGTTGGAGTAAATGAATGCTGCAGTGTATTGAAGGTATTTCAGCCAGATCACTACCAAGAGCCATATTACTAGCTCCATCCCTCACCAATAAATTCCTCTTATTTGCATCAAGATCCCAACTATCCCATATAGAGCGAAACTTTTCAGATATATTCTTGCCAGTATGCAACCCTGAGAAATGAGAGGCACGTAGCACAGCATCGTATCTTTCAAAATATTTACCTATCCATTGACCCGATAATGATATAAAACTTTCTTGAGAGGTTGTGCATGTCCATATATCTGAAGAAAAGCCGACATGCTTGACTTCTTCCAGCTTCTGAGCAATTTTAGACTTGAACTCATTATAAAGACGAGGAATTATAGTATCAGAGAAGTACCTTCTGCTCGGTAAGAGATAACTGTGTTGGAGGTAGGCCATTAGATCAATAAAACCATCATCTTCAACTAAAGTAAATGGCTGGTTGTCCAAAGCCATCATCATGCCAATTTTACGGTGAATCATCACAGACCTGGAGTCATTGATGTCCCATATTTTTTTAGATGAAAAGCTTTCCTCTATTGAGATCATCTTACTCATTTGGTCCATTTTCTTTTCTTTCAGAGTACTACCAGTAGAAGTTGATGGTCTAGCCTCTATGCCTATTTCCTTTGATTCAGTCGCAGCTATTCTTTTTTTGTCATTTTCGTTTTTGGCTTCAGCATACTCTTTTGGGTGATTAATCTTCAAATGATTATGAAGAGGTGTTGTGCTAAAAGACTTTTGGCCACCTTTCTCCGTCCCACGTTTGATAATCTTTTGGCAAATATTACACTTTGCAGTGATATCGCTAGGATCATTTATTGCATACAGTGACCACACAAAACTTGTCATGATTAATACTTAATAGTTTAATACAACACAAGAACCTGAAAGAGAACAAACAATTAAACATCTGAATATACTTAAATTATTATTTATCTTATATTTGGGGGGGCGCTTGCCCCAATGCAAGACAAAACATAGCAATATGAGTGTAAAAATAATACGGTACCTAATAATATATATCCGGTCGGATAGATATGGCCATATCCGGTATCCGGTCGGATATGAAAAATTCATATCCGGTGCACCCCTACTCAGAACAATCCCCGATGAGCCTGGCGTACCTATGTGAGGTGAAGAGTACGAGAAACCAACTCAGTACTTCACCAGGACAACTCAAGAATAGGGGTGACAAGCTTGACCTTCGTGAAATGAGGAATCATCGCGTGGAACATTTGAAAGGTATATATATATATATATATAAATGGTGGGCAAAAAGTAATCAATTACAAATAAAAATTACTGATGTCTGAAAAGTAACTAAAAGTATAAAGTAGAAATTACTTCTGGATTAATTATATTATAATTAATCCAGAGAAGTAATTTCTACTTTATACGGTACTTACTTTTCAGCCATCATTAATTTTTATTTGTAATCGATTACTTTTTGCCCACCTCTGACACGGTGATGCATAAATATTTTATAAATGGCAGGGTGTATTCTTGAGACAAAAGTAAAGAAAAAAGACTATATAAACATAGGTCGAGAAACCCGCAAGTTTCGAGCTATAGCACGTGACATAAAACTGAAACTCCTAAAGACTTTTTACATTTTATGCATGTACAGTGTGATACATTTGCTTTTTTTAAAGTAAATGTTTGAAATTCTTTCCTACTTCTTGACTGCATGCCTTAGCACGTCGCACCGATGATTGTCTGATACACTCAAAAATTCCTGGAGTATTGCGGATCGTTTCGCAATTGTCTCGAACTCGTTGCCACAATTCATCACGTGCTCGGACTTCTGTAACATAAACTAGGCTTTTTAAATGACCCCACAAGTAATAATCAATAGGATTTAAATCTAGTGACCGGGTGGCCACGGAATAGGACGACTGCGCCCTGTCCAGTGTCCACCTGTCATGATATACAGCATCTTTAGGAGTTTAATTTTTCTGTCGCATGCTATAGCTCGAAACATACGGGTTTCTTGACATGTTTATGTGGTCTTTTTTTTCTTTACTTTTGTGTCGAGAATACACCCTGCTATTTATGAAACAGTTATGATCAATATATATATATATATATATATTTGTATATATTTATATTTTGCCTTCAAAAGGTCCCACTCAACTGACCTGTGTGTCTATGTACTTAAAGAAACAATATCTAAATACATTGACAGTAATTCAACTATCTATAGCTGTTTCCTAGATATAAGTAAGGCATATGATAGGGTGAACCACAATATTTTATTTGCAAAACTAGAAGACAGGAAGGTTCCCATGTATATATTAAATTTATTGAAATTTTGGTATTCCCACCAATCTTTCACTGTTAGGTGGGGCAATGTACTATCCGAGTGTTTTGGCTCCTCTTGCGGGGTGAGACAAGGCTCCTTGCTCTCCCCTATGCTGTTTAATGTGTATATTGACGGATTAATTGCTTCACTTAACGAGGCAACAGTGGGATGTTGTATAGATAACACAAGGATAAATAACTTAGTTTATGCCGATGATATGGTGTTAATAAGTCCCTCTGTTAAAGGTTTGGATCAGCTACTAAAAGTCTGCGAAGAGTATTCGCAGAAACATGATATTCTTTTTAATGTTACAAAAACTAAAGTTATGCAATTTCATTCTAAAAGCTGTAATCAGCCAGCTGATATAGGTTTAAAATGAATGGTGAAGTAATTGAGGAAGTACAAGAGTAAGTATTTGGGTCAAACTATTACCAGCTCCTTGAGTGATGACTCGGATATAAGAAAACAATCTCGAAGCCTGTGTGCTGAAGCGAATATGACCATAAGGAATTTTCGATTCTGTACAAGTTGAAGCTAAAGACACTCTTTCGTACTTTCTGCAGTAATATAAACGGACAGCAACTGTGGGTGAATTATAAAAAAGGTTCTGGCATAACCCTAAATTTGCTGTACAACAGGTCTTTCAGACTCGCATAAATTTCCCCCGAGATGCTCAGTTTCGCAAATGTTTGCTACCCGCAATGTCCCGAGGTAACAAGACGTGCTCAATACAGTTTAATGCAAAGAATTAAAAAATCAACCAACCCGATCATCCAAGCCAGAGGTGGGGAGTCGGGGCTTTTTTGAAGAGTCGGGAGTCGGTAAAAACGACCGACTCCCGACTCTTTGATTCAATTTCTATATGCCAACAATTTACCAGAATACTACTCTGCCCTAAATAAATATCTTCCTGAACTAATTCTAGATTCACATTTCCACATTTGATTTATTGTTCTGGTAAATCTTAGCAAATGAATTTCATATTTCTATTTTAGGATACTAGGTACCATATAAAAATTAGCAATATATTAATTATTAATTTAGCCTCTATTAGTAATGAGTCGTGGGCCTAGTAGAAAATCAGCAGTCTTTCAATATTTTAAGCTAAATGAGGATGAAAGTATTTTTATTTGTCAAGTAGAAAAGGATGGTAAAGAGTGTAATGCAAAAATTAGTGCTTACACTGGGAAACATGCTAATGCTCCAACTAGAGCCTCAAACTTGAAACGCCATCTACGAAACAAACATCCCAATATTATAAGGTTGTAGATCAGCATGATAAGGAAAGAGTCGGGAGTCGGAGTCGGTTTTTAAAAATACCGAGTCGGGAGTCGGTTGTTTTTGGCCGACTCCCCATCCCTGATCCAAGCTATCTATGAGTCCTGCCATTTATCCTCTAAGCTATGGACTTCTTGGTACGAAAACGTGTCTGTAGCTCCACTTAACTTCGACATTACAGTATTATTTCTAATCAATTGTATATATTTCTATCCTTAGTATATGAACTGTCATTGTATTAATAATTGTCATATGGACTAGTCTGCCAAAAACATTTTCATTTTCTAAATGACTACGAATCCATCGGCCCTGGGATCAAGACCCGGTGATGGTAGGCGACGCGCAGCAAAACCCAGCTGTTCGTGTTCATCCTTCCACAATAAAAAAAAGTTGGTTAGTAGATAAATGGGTAGCCAAGTGGTTAAGCCGCTGGGCTGCTGGTGGGGTGTGGTTCGGATTCCACGCTAAACCGTAGGTCCAAGGTGGAGTGACAAGCTTGACCTTTGTCAGAATGAACAATTCATGCGGAAGCAAAACCAAGGATATATATATATATATATATATATATATATATATATATATATTATATTTGTTTATTTATTTATTTTATTTATTTATTATTTTATTTATTTCAGTCTTTAATGGCTGTTTGTAGATACTTAGATCCTTCCATTGGTGTATCCTTTTGACTCCCCTCATTGGTTTCCCTCGGGCCGTTTCAGGTTCTTTAAAAGTGTGCCTCGCTCTTCCCTTCATCGCCCCTTCGCTGTCCCCAGTGCCTAATGACGTCTACACGATGACGCATTTATTTGGGTTGGAGGAAGCTTCGGCACTGTGCGAAGCGGTGCCACCTTGAGCCTAATTGCTGTCTTATGAATGATGTAGAAGGGGCGCCCGGTATATCGGCGGTTACGGTGGCGGACTCGACGGCGTGGCGTTGGTTCACTCCC
The DNA here is from genome assembly GCA_023014485.1 of Bathynomus jamesi. NCBI lineage: Eukaryota > Metazoa > Arthropoda > Malacostraca > Isopoda > Cirolanidae > Bathynomus > Bathynomus jamesi. The sequence goes on along the minus strand of JAJOZX010008918.1, from coordinate 2,156 downwards.
GGCCGCTATCATCGGGTGGATTTGATTTGACCGCTTACTCCGTTTCTCCTCTGGCTCAAGTGATCCTTGGGGCACACTCAACTCCACGTCGTGGAAATGAGCTTCTTCGATGTTTCCTTTTTGAATGATGCCAAAAAAAAAAAGAGAAAGAACATATATCCTTACGTTAAATACCACACACACACACACATACACACACACACATATATATATATATATATCGGGTAATTTTTTTAAACATCTTCCACTTTAAAACGACTATTTTTTAACTGAAATAAAAACATGAAATTTTTACTGTACCTTCTCTATACATGGGGAATTAGCTCCCTAGTGCAAAACATGCTCTACAGAGTGGCTAAAGTTCCCTTTGCAGTGAAATTACAGCATATCTGTATGTTGACCTTGTTTTTCATGCGAAGGGACTTTGTGGCTACCCTGTATGTAATGTCCTCTCAGTTCATTAACACACTGCATATTAACAACAAAATTTTGCGGTGCTGTTGACAGATTATCTGTTGAAATCTGAGAAATTTCTTGTTCAACTGATGCTTTCAATTCTGCTATTGTGTCTGGTTCTGTTTAAACACTCCCTCTTTTAAATAACGTAGAATAGTTATGGGGGTTTAAATCTGATTATGTTTTGGTGGCCATGATTCTCTCTCGTGTGTGTGTGTGTGTGTGTTCACTACGGGAAAATGTCGCTGTTTTGTAGGGTAACCAAACTGTGTGTGTAAGTTCAGTTTGCCTTTTAAAATGGTACACAATGTTAGGATAAACTTTGTTAATAATGTGTCCTTACAGTTGTGCTGCTTTAAAAATAAAAAAAAATAAAAATTAATAAAATAAAATAATAAATTTTTTTGCGTGTTTGCCGCAAAGTTAAATTGTGGTCGTGGCCTGAATCGTATTTATTGTATTGAAAGAACAACTGTCTGGGCGTTTTTTTTTTTGTTTTTTTTTGTTTTTTTTTAAGCCGTGTGTGTGTGTGTGTGTGTGTGTGTAAGAGAGAGATGGTACCAGACTCTCGCAATTGTCGTAATTTGTTACGTGAATGTCTCGTGTAGCTCCTCGTTGGTGTTTTCGTTTCTTTTCTAAGTAGTTGAGAAGGCATTGGTCTTTCATGTTATAGCTTTTACTATAAGTGTTCATCAGGGATTTCATAGGCCGCTTTCAGGGTTTGATCGCGGTGAATTAGATTGGTCTTTCATATTGCGCGTCTCAGAGCTATTTTCACATTTCGTAATACAAAATTATGACGAGTCATTTCTGCTATTTTTCACTATTTTAGCCCATTTATATTCAATGCGTGTTACGTAATGCATGAACACGGTTGTTACAGTATGAATATACCAGACTTTCAACACCTCATCCTTTCTCTATTCATTTTCCTAATGTGAGGGTTATTCTCAGTCTTTGCATGATTGGTATTCTCAATATTTCATTTCAACCTTTCAACTCCGGCACACTCTTCCTCAATCCATCTTTCCCCCCCCTGTCTATGACCCAATCTTTTAAAAGCAGTGTCCGGGTATCTCGAAAACTCGACCTTGATTTTGGTTTTCTCCCCTCTATGGGGTGGGCATTTTTGAGGGCGTTCACCCTTAACCCTTCCTTCCTGCACAAAAAATAAAAAAAATGAAACTTGCTTCGTGCGTTACTCGTTAATATGATGTTTAAAATTTGTTTGTTTTATTTAAGCGTTGGGAATAGGTAATAGTTTCAATAAAGAATGTATGGGGGAACACTTTACTTCATCTTGTTCTAATTAACTGTTGAGTACACGTAGAAAATTAATGAGAGGAATAATTTCTGGTTGTGGCCGTGTTACAACGCCGCTTTCCGTTCGATCAGCGAAGGTAAGCGATATGGGTTTGTTCGGTAGCTGAATGGACGGGTAACCCCCCCCCTCCACGTTCGGATGTAGCAACCCGTTGTACGGATTCTACCGCTAAGATATAGGTCCTCTCCATCACACGAGCGTGGGTGTTAGTATATGGGAGCTAAATCAGTTAGAAGTACGACATTAACCCGCGTTATACAAGTATGTAAAATATTCGCTAAACCAGATACAGTATCGGCTTATACGTAATCGATATTATGCTCCTTCAACTCAAATGTATTGTAAGTAGTGTTCGGGGAGAGGGAAAACCTTTCCC